>JBAJNP010005062.1:0-30497 GCA_036877545.1 Yasuhikotakia modesta
CACACACTCTCTGTTTTAGCGCTGTTGCTAACTCAGGGAGAACCGTCGAGTGTTGATGTTCATCTTGGTGACCCCGATGACCTTCAGTGGTGTGGAGAAGCCTAACCCAGGAGACATGGGGACGTCACACAGGTCTGACAGGTCACCTCGCTCCTCCAGCTCAAACGTGGTGTCGTTCAGCATCTTGCGGTGTTGGTTACGTGTCTGAGATCCTGTGTTCCTCTGTTTCACTGCACATCTCAGAGGCTTTGTGTCTCTTGGTCAGCATGGCCTCCAGCTGGGCTCTCCAGTCCAGGTGAGATGATTCTCTGATCTCCAGTTTGAGCTTCTCAGTCAGAGTTTTTAAACTAGACAGGTGATCGTCTTTAGCTGCCGCAGTGCATTCTGGGATATTTGAAGTTTTAGCTGTGTGTGACATTGTTACTGGCTTCACTGAGAGCTGCAGATAAACTGAGAAGCATTAGTTTACTGGAGAACTGAGATCATGGTGGACCAACATCACTGGAAACTGTTTAAAAACATTTGCCCATCATTTGAATGATTTCAAGCCAGTACACACACACAGCTCTCAGTTTCAGAGAATTTCTCAATCATTAGTTATTAGACATTTATTTTTTGCTGTTTCTTGGGACGTCCAAAATATGTTCTTGCTGCCAAAAGTTTAAACTCTGAGACGTTTAAAACCTGAAGCATCTGCAACAGAAAAACAAATAACAGTGAGAACAATGAGGACATTTCTGACACCATCAACTGACAACAGGATGGAGACAGATTTAGTTTTCATTCATACAATTCCTTTATACCTTTTTACTCATAATTGACTTTTTATAAGGGAAAACATTAATGTTTGTACTTATTTATGCAGAGAAAACTAAAAAAAGGTTTAAAGATTTCAGAAACGGAGTGCACTATAGTTGTATGAGACACAAGACGTCAGGAATCAATTATCAACCTGAATTTAACAACATAATACACAACTGAGAAGTGTTCTGTATGAACACACAAACAGACTCATTGTGAACAGTCTGCTGGACAGCTCTTACACACGTTTCTATGGTTGGATGGAGATGGAGATGTTTAGTTTTAACACCACAGGCAGTTATCGTCAGAAACAACACACTATTCATACAACACACTCAACACTGACCATGTGCTCAACATTATTTGGTAGAAACTCTAATGAAGTCAAATTAAAATGTACTGATCCAGCGAATGGGGAACATTCTCAGAACACGTTCTGTAGGATTTTTATCAGTGACATGTTTGCTGTTAAGGGACATTGTTACAGGAATGAAGGCACTGAAACATATATGTAAATATCCTGTAAGAGATGTAAGAGAACTGAAAGACTAACTTGTACAGACTGGCTTAACTGTTTACTGTTAACCAGTGATATTGTCTGCTGGACTCATACTGTGTTACGTGAGGTTGAGTAAATGAAGTAGGACACAGCAGCTGTCTGCTAAACTGGGAGCCCTTGGAGTCTCACCATCTCTCTGCCAATCCAGTTTATATCCACCAGTCTAATACAGTGTTGACAACACAAACCACTACATTGTTGAGGTCTCGTCTAAAACTAATAAAAACGTGTGTGAGGTTTTGGGGTGTTTTTGTGTGGGACAGAAATTCCCACAAACGTTCAGAAAAAAAGGAAAATGCTTCAAAAAGCAACTTGGCAAACATAACAGAGAATCTGCTGTGAAAATGTGATGGACAGAACAACCCCATGATGTTTCTCCACTGCTGAGATGTTCTGATTCAGTTTTTGACGTGTCTGTTAGAAACACATGCAGAGTCTCTGTGAAAAACTCTCTCATGATGCCAGAAGTCCCACATTTAAACAGATTAAATCTCATTAAAACTCAAGAACACGTTCAGCTCAGTTTCACCCCAAAATCAGGCCATGGCATGAGCCACAACACAAACACTGTATTCTGTTTCAGGTAACATTCATTATTATTCATTTAATCAGGTAACAAAAAAGCAGTTTTAAATATTAAACATTAAAATATTGAGGTAGTCAGTAGAGCACAGATATTTACTGCTGACGGCTCTCAGGAGGTTCAATGATGAAGATAAACTGATGAGAAACTGGAGAGAAAACATGTTTAAACAATAATGATATTGACAGATGGTCACAGCTCAGATTGGGATGAATTAATGATTCCCTAAGAGGAAATTTTGTAGTGTTACAATATTAAATGAGTAAAAAGTGCTTGTTTTCCACGTTCATTATTTCAGGGATGTAAGATATAATCTGTTGCACACTGCATTAAGAGAGAAGTGTGCTTACTTTCCTCAAATGAATGTAATGAAGTCTTGTGTTTTTGGTTCTGATATTTAATGGCTGAAGATTAAGCATCTAAAGATCTGATCATTTAATAAACATCTAATATTTTTCTCTTCTTGTTTCAGATCCAAAGAGAAACTGAACTGCATTAATGCACGAGATCCTGTCGCACAAGAGCTTTAATGCATTTACAGCACAAACCCACATTCTGTCTGTAAGATGCTGCTGCGCTGGTTATACTGACATAAATGTGATTAATCACAACCACCGTCACCAAACCCGCTGCAGCGGCGCCGCGTCTGATTGGTCGACGGACTGACTTCCACCAGCGCAGAAGGTCGCGGCGCGTTGCGGCGCGGCGCGTCAGGATTTTAACGCGTGTCCGTTTCGCGCACAGATACGACGAACAGATGCTTGCGCTTCTGCAGACCTTCATGTATCTGTAATAACTATGAGGCTTAAGCGATTAATTTAATGTATAAACACTTTGTTTGTTATATTTGATGCTCTGCAGCGGAGCTTCTGTACAACAGTTTAAAAGTTTAAAGGTTTAAAAGTTTAAAGGTTTAAAAGTTTAAAGGTTTTATTTCTGCGTTTGTATTACGCACCTGCAGTGGGCGGCGCTCCGCCGTCGCTCGCGGATTTCTATTGGCCGTGTCGCCTGTCAGTCACGGATGACGTCTGTGCGTTTGAGGAAGTGTAACTGCGGTGGTTTCCTCTGCGTTACTGTAACGTTAGATCAGCAACGTATTAAAACGTCTCTCTCCTGTTGAAAAGGTAAGTTAATATATAATACTACATACTTAATATTGTTCAATATCTGCTGCTGGATTAATCCGCATTTACAGAATCACCGCTCCAGAGTTTCACCATGTCTGTCCTGCTTTACACTGTTTTACACTGTTTTACACTGTTTGTTTTACACTGTTGTTTGTCATAATAAAAGGTCATTGATATAACAACACCGAAATTGTTTATTATTTTTATGTTAGTTTTATTTTGCATTTCAACGATACCTTCCTCTGTTATTTCCTGTATCACTTCCTTGTATTTGAATGGTTGGGCATTAAAGTTTCGTTTCGTGATTCTGTTAGTAATTCATTATTTGTATGTTAATTTTTAATAATAAGAGTAATGGAGGTTTGTTGTACACAGTCTTAAGTCTGTAGCCTTGGACTCATCGGACGACACATATTGACTCATAGAGGTTTAGCTGACATGTGACAGACAGGTTATAGTGTCAGTGATACTGACTGACCTCCTGCTGAAAAACAACATTATACAGAAACATAACTGGAAACATGATGCATACTGTATAGATACATTCCCATGCACATATCAATGAGATTCATATATGAAGGAGCTGTACAATTATTATAATTCATCATTATACATATTTGTGTGTCATATTTGTTTTAAATAGGTTATTAAATGAACTCATAATTGGGCTCTAATAAACCAGTGTGTAATCCTGTGTTAGTCAGAAGTTAAGTAGCTCTTAGAAGACTGGTTAGTAGATGGGAAGTTATGGTTTATGGGTAAATGTTTATTTTTAGTAAACCCTAACAATCTGTGTGTGTGTTTATGATGTTGGCAGGGAAAGATCCAGCACAGAATGCGTCTCAGTTATTATGTGTGCGCTCTCATCGCCTGCGCTGGATTAACTCTTTCTGCTCCAGCGGGAAATGGAACAAGACCGGAGTCAGGAAGCGGTTCTGTGCCCCTTCTCCTGGTGTCGTTTGATGGCTTTCGTGCAGACTATCTAAAAAAATACTCCTTACCTAATCTGGAGAAGTTCTTCTCCAGTGGTGTCCTCGTCCAGGAGTTGACCAATGTGTTTACCACCAAAACCTTTCCCAATCATTACAGTCTGGTGACAGGCCTGTACGCAGAGAGTCACGGGATAGTTGCCAGCATGATGTATGACCCGGTGTCCAAAAAGAACTTCTCCATTCAGAATGACAGTGACCCCTTCTGGTGGGATGAAGCGAAGCCCATTTGGGTGTCTGTAGAGCAGTCTGGGTACAAAGCGGCGTCTGCTATGTGGCCGGGAACAGATGTAACGATTCAGAATCACACATTAGAATACAAATTTGAATACGATCCAAAAGTGACTTTCCAGGAGAGGCTGGGAAATCTGACAAAATGGATGACGGAGGACAAATCGGTGAAGTTTGCATCTCTGTACTGGGAAGAGCCCGACCGCAGTGGGCACCGGTACGGCCCGGAGAACAGCGCAGAGATGAGCCGGGTTCTGAAGGAGGTGGATGAGCTTGTAGGTTATCTGATGGAGCAGCTCAATAAAACAGGATTGTGGGGGAAAACAAACGTCATCATCACCAGTGATCACGGCATGACCCAGTGCTCTGAGGAACGTCTCATTAAACTGGACGACTGCATCAGTCCCAGCAGCTACAGGGTGGTGGATCTCACTCCTGTGGGAGCCATAATCCCCCTGACCGGTAACGCTTGTCATCTCATTTAAATAACCTGTACGTCAGAGAAGCCACCAGTACCAGCTCTAACTTTACCTGCACTTAGAAATGTGAAGAGATTTACCAGCATAACAAAAATGTCTCTGAAATTAATTAGGGTTTAATAATTATGGTTCATGTTGATAGAAATCTTTAGTTTGTCAACTTTAAGACATTAAGTTTAAATTTATTTGAATGTAATTTAAATAAAAAACACATAAATCCTGTGACTGATCAGTCTTTCGTTTGAGATTTGTGTTTACCTCTTTGTTTAATTGGGCCTGATATTTAACATTTATTTGATCATCTTTATTCTCTTTTCTTCATTCTTTACAGATAATGTGACCGTCTATAAAAATCTGTCCCGCTGTCACAAACACATGAAGGTTTATCTGAGAGACGATCTTCCTGATAGGCTGCACTACAAAAACAACGAGAGAATTCAGCCAATCATTGTGGTGGCAGATGAAGGCTGGACGATTGTCAAACACGGCCATCTTCCACGATGTAAGTGTTGCTTAGCAACCACACAACACTTTAAATATTTAATATAAACACGTTGCCTCATAAACAGCATTTCTCGCTCGTAAACACTGACTGGTGTGTCTCGTCATTGGCAGTGGGTGATCACGGCTATGATAACAGCCTTCCCAGCATGCACCCCTTCCTGGCCGCCCACGGACCCGCCTTTCGCCAGGGTTACAAGATGTGGAGCTTCAGCAGTGTGGATCTCTATCCCCTCATGTGTCACCTCACGGGCATCCCCCCGCTGGCCAACAACGGCAGCTTCTCCCGCGTGCGCTGCATGTTAGTCAGCGAGCAGTGCAGCGAGCTAGCGTTAGCGGTGGGTGTGGTGATCGGGGTCTTGATCATCCTCACCACCTTCACCTGCCTCTTCAGACTGATGAAGAACAGAGACGTCTCCTCTCCACGTCCGTTCGCTCGCCTGGAGTTAGAAGATGATGAGGACGATGAGCCGTTGCTGGAATGAAGGGCAGGGAATGGAGGAAATGTGTTCTCTGCCGGGCTGAGGTTTTGAATTCAAGCACATGCTAAATGCAAAAAGAACTGTTTGTCTGTAAATTTTAGGTGACTTTTCCTTTCAGAGCGAAAAATGGTGTAAAAGTGACAATCACACTGAATGTTTGAGGGAGACATTCAACAGTTACAGACAGCTCTGTGTGTCTCACTGTGTTCTCAAACACACCTGATAGCACAGTAAGAATCACTCACTCTTAGTACTAAACCATAAAAACAGCTGCTCTCATTTTCAGTCCTGATAACTGCTTAATGTCCCTCAATATTAGCATCAGTTATTATCTTACATCTGTCTAAATATTAAACCGTTTAGCGCTTTATCTTAACCAGCAATTTCCTGGAGTAAAAAATATTCCCAAAAAAACTTGTGTAGCAAGATTGTTTTGAAATATCTTCTTTAGTTTCTGAGGCTGTTCCACAACCATGTTACTGAAGAGCTGAATGTGTTCAGATACACGTGTCAGAGTGTTGCTTTGTGTTTAAGTCTATGCATGTCTTACCAGAGACGACTGACTGCTGCCTTTTTTCATTTCATGAAACCCAGAGGAGAACAAAAGCAATAACTGTAAGTAGCTTTTCTGTTTTGTGCAGGGTTGTGTGTACAATACTTGAGGTTACATGTAGTGACACTGTTTATTATTATTATTTATTAGGTGACTGTGTATGAGTACCAGTGAAAGCACAAGCTCAGTTGAAATATTTATTAGGTTTTTACACGTACAATCTTTCTGGTCTTTGTTGAGGAGGAATTGTCTTTACAGTAGATGCACATTAGTATGAATACTGTAGATTTCATTGGGTTAGTGGCTCTGGGTTGTTGTTCTGTCTGTAGTGATGATAAATTCCACATTTCCTCCCTGGAGATGTTTGTTTCTGCGGGAGAAAAGTTTGTTAACATTTTCATTGTATTTTTCATGTAAGAAGATTCTGCATGAAATGAGAAGGATGAATGTTTCTCAGATGGTTGGATGTATACTGTACATACTGTACGCTGTACATCACACATACTGTACATACTGTATGCTGTAAAGTTTGTTATTATTGCTTGTTGCACTAAAGGGTTCAGAGTTTTAAAGAGAGGGAGTCTTCCTGTTGCTTTACAATCAGAAAATATATTTAAGGAGATTTTATTTTTCTATTTAATTGATGGTAGGTACTTTTCTCAGTTTTGATGCTTGTTTTCAGGGTGAATAATGAAGAATATTGCTATATGCCGGCTTTACGCTTTTATCTGATGTTTATTGTCTTTATTTCTTGCAAGTTTCAAGCCAATTTTAAGTTACTGAAATGTTTGTCAATGTTTGAGTTACTGTTGCTTGTGCTGTATTTGACTGTAAAATGCTTGTGGTTATAAATCCAGAGCGACTATGCAAAGCAAAACGTGTTGATTACTGGTCAGCAGAAAATGAAATAAAAACATTATTTCGGGTATTTAAAGAGTGTCTGTAGTGTAACGCTGTCAGTTGTGTGTAGCTGCTGTTTTTTACAGTGAGGTGTGAGGAGATGTCAGCAGCACATGACACACGATTGGTTGAGCCAGTGTTGCTGCATGAGGCTGTTCACACAACATTATTTTAATTCATGTGTATGAATGAAATACGACACACTTCACCTAAACTAGGTCTCTGTCACCATTTAGTCGTGACGTGTCACGTCTGTATGATTATTGATGGAGACATTTTGTGGGAAATGTTCTGTTTCTGTGGAGTAACGTTGATGAAACGTTTGGATGTTTCTGTCTCGTTTGGAGTTTGACAGCATCATTCACTCACTGCCACACAAGAAACACGAGGGTGAGTAAATGTAACCATTTCATTTTTAAAAGATGTGTTTAGAGTGAATGTTTATATACTGATATAACCCCTAGAGGTCGCTATGTATGCTGTGTTTCTGTATGACAGGTGAGTTGTGTTGCCCCTTACAGAAGAAATGAATTTCACATGCAAAAATCACACTAAAATACTAAACATTAGAGTGACTTTAAAGTGTTTGTCTTTTAGAATCTGTACAGTTTAAGAATGTGTGTGTTGTGTAACTGCATCAACACAGTCTTTCAGTTTTAATAATGATGTACATTGTGCCCAATGTAACCTGCTGTGCAAATACTGATGCAGTTACTTCATTTCCAAACCTGATGTGTGACTGTTCTGAGGTCAGTAGTCACATGTCAGTGAGTGTTCAGGGAGGTTTCAGCTGCTGTATTTAGACTGAACTCACTGGAATGTTTTACCCATAATCCAGTGTGTTCCTTCCCTTAACAAGCTGCCAGTAACTGACATATGGTAACAGAATCTGCTCATAACAGTTGTTAATAAGTGCATATCTTTCTATCAATCATTTATTAACTTATGACTGAACAAAGACATAAACACACAAACTGTTTAAACAAAATGAAATTCTAATTCTAATCTAACTTCTAATGAATGATATGTGATTTTTAATACAGAGGGCAGTTTTGGTTTTGTGTAGTTTTGTTTGGAGAAAAACATGTGCAGATTGTTGAGGTGACAGAATGAAATTGTGAATCATGACTGAGACACAGAGCATGTACAGTAAATATACAGATATACAGTAAGTTTGGCCCTCGGAGGACTCAGTTTAGTTTTCACAGCGCTGTGAGCTTTGACAGGAAGCACTGAAATATGATTCATCATAAGAGAGGCAGAGGTGTAGGTGACACTAAACTCCTCCCTACAGCTTCTGCTTGGCATGGATGCTATTTTGGCCGCCTGTGACAGTTAGAGCGTCTCTCTGACCGCAGGGGCCAAATCAAAACATCACAGCTCCTCTACCAACCTGTTCCAGCTCAGCTCCAGCAGGAGGTAAACAACCTTATTCTGTGGGCAGATTCCCAACTGCAGTCCAGAGAAAGTTTTTGTGTGTCAGCCTGACCGATATGACCTCAAATGAAGAGGATAAAGACCCTGAGATTGAGCTGTTTGTGAAGGTAGGGAGAGATTTTCCCTTCTTGTATCAACGAAATAATAAGTGTTCAATAAACAGCTACGTGTGTAAAAGATTCAAAATGATTTGTTACCTAATGGTACCATTGTAACATCCTAAAATTGTTAGCTGGGAGGATTTCCTTTAAAGCAGTTTTTAATAGTGCAGAAGTGTAGTTTAGAGTTTGCAGGGTGAGATGGATGTTCTGCCGGGTTAGAAAGAGCAGCTGCCATTTCAAAACAGAAGAAAGTTTCTCTTAAATGATTTGTTTCTGTCTATCAGCATGACCTGTTTTAACTCTTGTCAGAGAGTTTCCTGACTGAAAACTTTGTTGTGAGAATTTTCCCTGTTAGCTGACAGATAATTTCTGACTTGTGAAATGATTGAATTTATTAATCTAAACCATGTAAGTGACTGTTTAACTCAGATGTGTTTAAATGACCCGCATTTCAACCAGCAACTGTGATGCGATAAACACATTCATTCAGGTAAAGTTGATATTAGGTAACTCAGGGTTCTGTTAACAGGACTGACCCAAAGTCCCTTTACTCTGGACTAATAGGGCAAGTAATGGAATTTCCATGAATAATTCATCTCCAGCTCGGATCTGATGTCCCGCTCGGGTTACTGGCCCAGTTAAAAAAACTACTGGATAGCTTGATCTCATAATAGCAGAGTGGAAATTTGTCACTGATTCACATGTTGTTGTTTTTGTGTTCCATCACTCTAAAGAGCCTTTACTATGTATTATATACCATAAACATACATGTTCATCTGAATGTGTCTCACCGCTGATGGTCTGATGTTTGGAGCTGCTTGTGTTCTCAGGCAGGCAGTGATGGCGAGAGCATCGGAAACTGTCCTTTCTCTCAAAGGCTCTTCATGATTCTGTGGCTGAAGGGGGTCGTGTTTAATGTCACCACTGTTGACCTGAAGAGGTAAAATAAACAGACACTTTTGTCTTTGAGTTGTTGTTTATTAACTGTTCTGCAGAAGTTCACACAGAAAGTGTGTTTGTCTTTCAGGAAACCAGCAGATCTTCACAATCTTGCTCCAGGAACACCTCCACCCTTCCTGACCTTCAACAGAGACCTGAGGACCGATGTTAACAAAATTGAAGAGTTCCTGGAGGAGATGCTAGCGCCTCCAAAGTAGGTACAGCACAGAGTTTAAACACCCGCAACATCCGTTTAATTACAGAAACAAGTGTAATTACTGGGTTGGGTGGGATTTGGTTACCATGGTAATGTTTTGTAAGGGATAACAGCTATGTAAATGTGATCGTACCTCCTAAGGTATCCAAAACTGTCTGTGAAGAACAAGGAGTCAAATACAGCAGGAAATGACATCTTTGCAAAGTTCTCAGCCTACATCAAGAACACAAAACCTGAAGACAACACGAGTGAGTTTAATGTCTCTTCTCTGAATTATTAAACAGGTTCATGAAATATCATATTTATTGATGGCAGGCAAATACAGAAGCACATTTTATTTAAAGCTCATTCCCATATTTTTAAGCCTGTGTGTGAATCTCCTGACACGCAGCAGCTGTATCCTCTCAGATAAAAGCATTTATCACACGCATGTGTCACATGTCTGTAGGTCTGGAGAAGGGCCTTCTGAAATCTCTGAAGAAGCTGGACAACTTCCTGAGCTCTCCTCTGCCGGAGGAGGTCAGTGCTGATGGTTCGGGGGAGGAGATCTGCTCCCACCGCAAGTACCTGGACGGAGATGAACTGTCACTCGCCGACTGCAACCTGCTCCCTAAACTGCATATAGTGAAGGTGAGGGGAACCGCTGTTCATTACCCTGTTAACATTTAAAGGTTGTAAGAACGTTTCCTTAATGCTTTCATTAAATAACATTGTTCTTTTAAAGGTTCTAAGAACATTTTGAACGTCCAGTTTTTCTATTAACATTATGGAAATGTTGTAATACAAATCTGAGACTGGATTCATGTTGGGTCATTTGAGATTTTTCTCTTCTTCAGGTTGTTTCAAAGAAGTATCGCAACTTTGAGATCCCAGCGGAGTTCACAGGAGTTTGGAGATACCTGCAGAACGCTTACAGTCGGGATGAGTTCAGCAACACGTGTCCGGCGGACAGAGAGATTGAACTGGCCTATCAGGACGTGGCCAAACGGCTCAGCAAGTGATCATGAGATCGTATTCAATAGTTGCTGTTCTTCAGCAGGACTAACTCCTGATGTCTCGTGCTCCTTTCACACAGCTGTGATCATGTTTACCGTCCTGACTGACACGGACCCTCTTCAACTCTAGTGCCACTCGCTCCACAAACTTTCAGAAACGGCTTCTTACTCATTCAGCTGTAGCTTCTAGACTTATTTTGCTGTAACATGAGTATTAATGTGTGCTTTGTGAGCATATAATACTAAATCCATTATTTATGTTGGTTTTAAGTGTAAATCCCTACAGCAGCAACATTCATTCTGGATCAGACGCGCAGCTCCACCTAGTGGACAAGAGCTTCAAACTCTACGATTATTAGCACGTAAAATTATAATGAATATTTTGGGAATGTTTAAATATCTACATAAACAGCATTAGCTTGTTTTAATAACAGTAATGGGTAAATAAACATATATTTTTTCACAAACTTTGTTCTTTGATTTAGGGGTTTTAAGGATTTGGACTTGTTAATACTGTCCATTGCAAAACATAATTGTAACTTTATTAGGTTATAAGGTTTGTTGACGCAATAAATCGTGTGCGGTGACGCGCAGGAGGGACTATATCTCCCAGCGGAGAGTTACGTCACGCGCGGTGTGACGTCACGCGACGCGCAACGCGACGCAGGGTGACCGGAAGTAGGACCGACGCAGCTGAAGGACTGGTCCCATAAAGACCAGTAAGTGATTGTCACACCAGTCAGCTTAACACCTGAAGTGTCTAATGTTGATGGTTCACTATTTTACGTTGCTCTTAACTAGTGTAGATGCAGCTGGTTAGTTGAGTGAGTTTAGGGGTTAATGTTGGTTTAAACCACCTGAGCACCAGTTTAACCCGCTGGACCTGCTTACCAGCCCCATTAAACCCAGTTTACAGTAAGCAGCGTTGGTCACGGGCCTTATGTTAAATGTGTGTTGAGTGAGTTTCATGACAGCAGCAGGCATGTGGACATGATGTCAGTTTCTCAGATCTGCTCTGTAGCTGGTAGCAGATTAGTTTGGCAGGAGTACCACATCTGCTCACAGTATGAGGCTCTTACGGTAATATTTCACAAACCCCAGCCTGTATCAGACTGTCAGGAGAGTGTAAGAAACTCAGTCTGACTTCCTGTCTGTGTGTCAGCCGGCAGCAGAGCAGCTCTGCAGCAGTGGATCACATGGGAGGCTGAAACGGGATCTGCTGGAGCTCGGGACGGTCCGGCCTCGTGGGTTTTAATTAGAGCACTTCCTGTGAAGGAACTCTCAGCAGCCCTGAGCCGGCCGTGTGTTTCTTTCACTGGAAATTCAAACCATCTGCACGTATGTCTGAGATCTGTACTTGGGCAGCGGGCCGGGCAAACATGCGTTTGGCTCGTTTCTTGATTGCTTCAGCAAGTTCTCTGGATGAACGTCCAGCTTCTGTCCAGAGTCGGTCTCACCCCACACATCAGCTCCACGACACACATCATCCTCAGATAGGAATTATTCTCCAGCACGTGTTCCTGTCCTCCACGGCTGAGGAACCTCTGTTGATGTATTACCTTGTTAGATTTACGTGTCATGCAAACATATTTTGTCTGTGAGTTATGTTAGTGTCACATTTGTTCTTTTTATTAATGTTTTTATGGCAGTGAAAGGTACATCATGTTTCTTACAGACACGCAGAAAGGACAAAATATTACCATGGCAACTACTAGTTTTTGCCCAAATGTTATAGTTATCACATTTATGGTTAGACTGCTGCGATCAAATGGTGGCTGCTCTGTGCTAGCGACCCCCTTTTTGTACCCCTAAAGCTAACCGCTACAGAAATCCTTCTGCTAGTTTAGATTTTCACAATATGTAGTTGTGTATGACTGAAGCTTGTTCCTCACAAGGTCAGAACTGAGTGGTGTTAACATACCTGTGGGGATATTCACGCACTCATACAACTTCATTAGTTGTGTTTTAACCTTTGAGGTGTCTTTAATATCTCTGTATTTTGTGCAGTAAATGATGCCTGCAGTTCTGTTTTATTCAGTTCTGTGTGCTTTAATTTCTCTTGCAGATCAGAATAGCAGAAAATTCTGATGGATGAAATGTGTCAAAGGACAAAAAATAGACTGACGCTGAGGAAACTTTTGGTCAGTATGCAACCACTCAGAAAACGTTAGCATTCATCTAACTTATATTTTGATCCAAACTATGGTTACTATGGTAAATCGTAGTTAGACGGGAGGCAAGAAAGATGCCATTTTAACCATAACATTTCAAACAGAGGTTAAAAGTCAAAACAGCACATTATATATTCTGAAATTGGCCGTTACTCTGTGTGTGAGCGCAAGACAGGAAATCAAATATACTTCTGAGTTCCTTCACCTGTCTTCAGGGTGTGAGAACTTCAGTTGAGTTCTCACCTGATTTCATTTCTGCTGAAGTGAACTCAAAACACATTTAATCTGAAGCAGAACCCAGCCCAGCAGAACACGCCAGAGACGCTTCAAATCCCCAACATCAGAGGATTTCAGTCAGGAAAAGCTGTAGTTTATTTAGAGCGTTTATCAAGGCGAGCGTTGCTCCAGTCTTATAATTATAGGTTAATACAGAGAGCTGGATTGCAGCAGCATTATCCTCAGAGATCTGGTTGGATTTGTGACTGAAGAACGGCTGCGCATCAGTGACGCTGCCTGGGCTCTAAATGATACCAAATGTTGCCGTTTGCCCCCATTTCAAGCGGCGGGTAATTGTAGGTTGTGTCGGTCGGGTCTTAATTTAGACTTCAGTGTGTCTGTCTGCACCTCATGAAGGGATCCAGTAGGGCTTCACGTTTATGGTGGAAAATTAAAAGTCTCCATGCTGAGGGTGTATGAAATGGCATTCATTATTGTTTGCTTTGGTAAGAATATTTTTTTGTCCGTAGCCAACTTGCCTTTTGGGATTTAGCAGTACAGAGCTGCAGCGTATCCTGTCTTTTATCTACTTAAAGTTTCCAGCTCGCTGTAGATGTATGTTATGATTTCATCTGCTCTCCATCATTTGACCATCTAAGTATTTAGATCTGTGTCCCGATATAATTTGTTTTTCCGTGGAAAGCTCTAAATTACTCTTAAAGGAATACTTCACCCTAAAATGAAAATTCTGTCAACATTTACTCACCCTCATGTCGTTCCAAACCCAAATGACTCTCTTTCTTCTGTGGAACACCAAAAGATACGTTTTGAAAGATCTCTGTTTCCCATACACTGAAAGCATAATGTAAAGAGTGGCTTTCAAGCTCCAAAAATCACCATTAAATTGCCTGTAAGACTTGTGTGCTAAATCTCCTGAAGTCATACGATAGTCATACAGTTATGTCGTATTTACTGAAATCTACTCATTTTCCTTCCCCTCTGCAACAGTTTCTATGTTTATTTCATGTTCTGCATGATTAAAATGTACATAAAGTTGCTTTGATTGTGTAGAATGTATGAAAATGTATATAAAAGAGAATCTTCAACATTCTTGGTGTTACACAAAAACAGAATTTACATTTTGGGTGAATTATTCATTTAACTTAATATTTTAAACAAGATTTGTGTGTTTGTGATGTCAGCATGTAAACCGTCTGCTACCTGAAGGACTGAAATCACGTCTGTGGCTCTGAGGTCTGGGGATGTCAGGCCCGTTGCATGCTGGGAAGGCAGATTGAGAGGGTGAGAGTGATGAGGTGGAACAGTGTCACTCTCACACATGTGTGTTTGTTTAGGTTCTGGCCCTCAGCAGCATTAGAAGGTGTCAGAACAGAACCTTTCTGCTCCACACGTTCTCCTCCTGAAACCGGAGCGTGTGTCAGGCGTGATCTGCTGATCTCAGGTCAGTGTGAGCAGCTTGTGTTGTCAGTACCTGCTGTATTGCTCATGTGCTCTCAGCAGTCACTCACAGACGTCTGTACAGCACGTTTATTTACTGACTGCAGAATATTGATCAAATGTGAAATTCATTTAAAAGTAATTTAAATGCATAAAGTTTGTTCTGTAAAGTTTTGTGATGATGACAATTACCTGTTTTAGTGTTTTGTTCCACTTTAACTAAAAGTGCAATGATTCAAGTTATTTTACTTTGTGAGTGTTGTAGACATGGTGTAAATATTTCCCACACGAGGGCAGTGTTTCTTTTTCTCTAGTGTTTCTTCTGTCCCATAGTTAAAAACTCAAGATCATAGTTTTGGTGTTGTCCTGCTTCTTTTATTAAGTAGCCTCACAAATGTGTCTTTTGTTGCTGAAAAATTCATGGTTATCCAAGCAGCTTATAAGCAGCGATTTTCTCAAGTAGAAAACTTGATTTCCTGGTTAATCCTGTAACAACACTGCCTGTTGACCAGTCAGATTTTCGCTCTTGGTGTTTATTGACTGATTGTTTGTGAGAACTGTTGTCTCAGGACCAGTGAAGATGTTCACATGCTGCTTTGTAAACTCATTATCACAGAACAGGCGTCAGTTTCCCTCAGGCTCAGGTAGAGGTTTGTAGTTCCACCTCCTCTTGTAAACGGTGTGGTTTACTGGCGGCGCTAAAGGTGTGTAAAGATGGTGTCCTGCATCTCTCTGCTCCCGTGAGCTTCACACTTCATTTGTACAGAAGCCTCCCAGAGGCAGCAAATACTTCACCAGCGCTGCCAGCATAAATCATCAGAGCCGTCAGACAGCCGGGGAACAGTACAGGTCTCTATTTTCAGAAGAAAGCTGCGGGGACGTGGTGCTTGGCCCAGCTCCAGCTGCCGTGGGACAGAGCAGTGCAGATCTGATTGCTTGTGAGGTGATTTGGAGAAACTAGGGGCTTAACTGTATGAGAAATGAGCGACCTTCACAACACACAGTGAAACCAGAGTCCCACTATTTCATCCAGAGAGAACTTTAGGAAATAAGGTGTAAATCAGGGTTGCTTAGGAAACACTCGCAGTAGAGTCGGTTTGGACTCCTCAGCTGGCATCAGTGAGAACCTTTCAGCTTTATGTTAAAGTGTGTAAATGTCATCCTCACACTCCTGGTGTTGGTGTCTGACTGGTGTCTGATTATCATGAGTTTGTTTTCATCTCAGGGGAGAATTTTATTTCTCACAGCTTGCTCTTTCATTGCTCCATGTTGTGTTTCATTTAAGCCTCAACTTTGTGTCAGATGTTTGTCCTTAGCAGGAATAAGGGAATCTGATAATTTTGATGAGAAATGAGTTTATATTGAAATATTCAGTCATTTGCTCTCCATTTAATCTCATTGCTGTCTGAGAGAAATGATTGAGACATTAAATAGGTCTCATCTGTGGCTGACGAAAACAGAGAGTGTTTATCAGTTAAGTCTTGATAAAGATGACAAAATGTTGGGCACCACGTTCGTTTCTGAGAGGAAACAAAAGTGTTTTGTTTTAAAACAATGTAATAGTGTCGACCCACTCTAAGTAGCGTTAAATAAGCCCATTGAGCCGTTTCCTGGCTGAGCTGATCCAAAGCAAACATTGATCCAGGCTGAGCTTATAGATGTTTGTGTTCAGTGATAGGGCCAGTTAAAGACTCTCAGAGCAGGTTTAGACAAACATCTGGCGGTGTGTTTTAACAGCTCGCCGCATTAAACCATGTGTTTCATCTGACACATTAGTGCACATTAATCATCACATGCCATATAATGGAGCGTTTGTCTGTCTTACAGTGGATGTTATGAAAGTCTTCAGTGGACATTAGAGTGTAGCTGAAAACAGTCAGAAAAAGTGACGGGAAATCTTATAAAATCTTGTGGAGATTTGGTCCTACATATTTTGGCAAGATATGCACAGATAAGCTTTGTTCAACAAACGGACTTGTAGTTTAAACAGAGCTGTGCTCTTCAAGTTAAAGCACCATTAAAGAATTAAAAGTTCAGCTATCTGTGTTTTCATCTGAGTCCTCCAAAGAGCTCTATTCATACTCAGCTGCATGATGGGAATATGTCTTATCTTCATTCTTCAGAAAGATCTGAAGCCACAGATTCCACAGAAGACATTTTGAGATAAATGCCAGCGGTTCAAATCAGTTCAGCTCACTTCAGTTTGTTCAGTTTGCTTAAGTTCAGTTCAATTCACTTCAGTTTGGTTCAAAGTTCAGGTAAATTCAGTGTAAATATGTTCAGTTCAGGGAAATTCAGGGTAAATTGGTTCAGTTTGGTTCAAAGTTCAGGTAAATTCAGTGTAAATATGTTCAGTTCAGGTAAATTCAGTGTGTAAATTGGTTCAGCTTAGTTTCATAATGTTAAAAATTCAGTTTAGCTCAGTAAGATGGGTTCAGCAGAATTGAGAAACCAGTTAAATAAGTAAACGTGGCTCAGATACAGACGTTTAATCAAGTCATTCCACAATGACTAGCTCATGTTTTGCTCACAGGGGTTTTCCAGCGCAGTTTATAATACAGCCAGAACAGCAGCGGGTCTGAAAGGAGGGAAACAGTTTCATTAATGCTGCATGTTTTCTTTAATGAAAGAACAGGTTTACTTCCCAAAAATATGCAGATGTGTGGCCCGCAAATCATGTGTAACAAACAAGAAAACGATGAATTGTAACAAAAAGCTGTTTTTATTCTCAAAGACAAATGATACAATCATCAGAAACGCTCAAAAATCTCACAAAGTTTTACTGGATTGTAAGTCCCATAAAAACAGGTTAAAGTTTCACAAACGGACGAGTGAATCAGAACAAAAGGCTGTTGGGTGATACATCTGTACAGGATATAAAGCATGGGGTTATTCTCACTGTTTACAAAGTCTGATGAAGCAAACGATAGCATTCGGTGCAGAGGTTACTTTAGAGTTTCAGGTGTGACGCACTGCAGCTACAGAAATAACAGCGACGAGAGAAAGACAGTTTATCTTCATGAGTTAAGTTAACCTTCCAGCTGGCATTATAAACTGATCCCAAAAATATATAGTGTAAAGAAATCCTCATTGATGAATCATAGACAAGACGTTTGTATGAAATCTGTACCAAAAGTAGATTTAAAACGGTCTGATTTATAGAAGCAGTCGTGAGGAACCGGTAACGGACAATAAACAGTCAAATGACAAACATTAAAACACAGTCTGTAGCCCTCTGACAATCCCACATGTATTAAAACAGAGAAATGTGGTTTTTAGCTACATCAGACACTGAAGTTAATGAAACGGGTTATTGCTGTACAGCTGTTACATTTCCAGACGTATGCTTGCAGTTTCTGTAAACACAGTGACTGTCAGAGGAACATGTGAGTTGGGTATAAAGACCAGCAGTAGATGAGGTGTGTTTGACTAATACTATACAGATGATCGCAGGACACACACTGTACAAGCCTGAATGCTGCTTTTTCTGATGAATCCCACACAACTGTCATGTTTAACCCCAGAATCAAGCTAAAGAAAAACCATTTCATTCATTCTCACATGACCTGATGAGATATTCAATCCTTATTATTAAATAAAGCAAATATAATGGTGTTTATTTAAAACAGTATTAAAGCTGGATGAGTTTCTCATTATACAAATCATATACATATAATTTCTTATTTTGTGTTTTGATATTGGGGTAAAATGACATTTCTTTGTGAGATTCATTGTTTTCTTGTTGGCATGAATTTATTCCCCATCTCTTAAAAGAAAGAAGTGCTTTTCTGTCAGAAAGAAAAGAGAGAGAGAGAGAGAAATATTTCCAGGAGCCGCCAGCAGCCGATTAAGTATTATTTTATTTAAAGTATCAGAAACATGCCGACTGCACATATACACGTTTAACACAGTTTCATCCCAGCTGCTTGTGGTGTTCATAATTCCAATAAATTAATTCTAGAACTAGAGTTTGAGATGATAAACACGCTTCAGTAAACATTAGATTGTCTGTCTGTGTTACGGTTTCTCATAGAAAAACTATCGTTTGACTTTAGAACTGAGTGGGTTGATGATTTTTCCAGTACTTATGATATTGTGTAACATGCCAGTAATATTTTATAATGTACCTCCAGAAAATCAGCTCAAGTTAAGAGATATTTGTGAGATGCTAAAATAATATTGTAGTACAGTTTGCATAGTGTTTAACTAGCAGTTAACCGTCCAGTTTTAGAAGAGTTAGTTGTTTTGCTAAGAATTCTGCACAGGTTGTTTGTTTATTGCAGTTATTGTACCTGTGAGATAATAAGAAATAAAATATTCAGTGAGATTTAATAATGTTTGTTTAGGAAGAATTAGGCCATCGCTGTAAAAATTTGGTCATTTCTGAACTGTCACTAAAACTCAATCTAAAATAAATTAAAGATGCTAAAATGAAACAAGTGAAGAGAGCAAGACTCTTCTAACATTTGTACTTATGATTGAAATAAGAGTCTGAATGTTTTATTGTCTGTTACTTCATATTTAAATATGAATTTCTTCACTAAGGCATGAATTCAGAATGAAAATGATTGTGGATATAGTTACACAACGATGTATATTCTTCCTTCATAATGTACGTATCACTGGAGAGTTTTGGGTTGCTGTATAATAACAATAATAAAGACAAAAAAATTAAATTATTAAAAGAGTAAATATTCATTAAGTTAATAATAGATGTCCAAAAAATATTATTCAAACATCTTAAATTTTGTCCCTCTGAAGACGTTGCATAATTTAAAGTTGACATGGCTTTTATTGCTTCTCAGATCAGTAACACATTAAACACTATGAGTTTCATAGCCACAGTCAAACAACTGAAGCTCTACCGCACATAAATAACAAACATCACTTCAGTGTAAGAAATGTAAAGTACTCAGTTATCAGATAATCTGAGAGAAAGTGTGACTGTATGTTCCTGCTGTGATGAATCTGATGCCGGCTGGTTAAAGGAAAAGTTCAACCCAAATGTCTGTCATCATTCATAATTCACCTTATTTTCTTGTTTAGGATCAACATTATGTTTGTGTTCCACGCAGAACCTCGTACAGGTTTGTGCATCATGACCCAGCGAGTTATTCTGGGTTGTAAAAATGTTTCTCTAATGTTTCCATTAAGAAACAAAAATGTTAAAAATGTTATTTTAAATGTTCTAGGAACCTTTAAAATGTCCACTTTTTAAATGCTGTGTTAACTTACTGCTAGGTTAAAGGAACATTATTTGAACCCTTTTTTTTTTAACTTAAGAATAGTGTTTTTTGAGATACATAAAAATAAGGATATATAAGGCTAAAAAGCTGATCAGGGTTCTGGTTTAGCTGGTGTTAGCTGAGGAGCCTGAGGTTTAATGATGACTGAATTTTTATTTTTGGGTAAACTGTTCCTTTAAACTGAGCGGCTGTTCTCTGTTACATCATTGATTTCTGATGTGGAATGTCAGATCAGTTAGACTAATGCCATAAATCAACCGCTGTAGGGGCGTCTGTTTCAAAACCCACATCACTGTAGTGCCAGAGTACACTGCCATTATTCAACATTGTAGCTTTGTATCCTCACAGGAGTTTGTGCTTCACGTACCCTTGATGCCAGAGATCTCTTGTACCACATCTTTAAGGCTAACAGTGTTGTGCTGTTTCAGTCACAGACCAGACCGTCTCAATACGGCCGCCAAACGGATTCGTCCATGCGGCCGCTGGAGTTGAGCACAGTGGGGGAGCTGCTGTGGCTGCCGTCGGCCTCGCCGGCCTCCGGCTGATTGGGGAGGTTGGGGTTGATGAGAGAGCTGCCGGTGGAAGCGCTAGTGCAGGGGGGCAGCATTCTAGAGGGGGATCTGTCTCCCCCTGGGACCATGGAGAATTGGTATGACCCAGACGAGGTGCCGTAGTACAGATAGGGCGTGCTGCTGGTCTGGAAGGGTCCACTTTGGTTTTGGGTGGAGCCGGGGTAGGGAGGAGGCAGGTAGGTGTGGTAGTGGGTGGTGGGAGACATGCCCAGAGACATGCCGGAGGAGACCGGAGTGGGGGTGTAGGTGAAGGTGGCAGGGTAGTGCATTCTGGGATTGGAGAATCGGCTCTCTGTCAGGGAAGACAGACCAGGAAACTGACGTTCAAGCTGGCGAGGGTCAGCCGAGAACGGGCCGAGCTCTGATGTTCCTGTCAGAGATACAGAACAACACGCTTCAGAGTAAATATTTAAAGTTCCAAAATAAGAATGAATGAATATTTCCCTGTGTGGCATTTTACATTTTTTAGATTGCAAAAATAAATAATCTCTTAGTGTAAATGTATTTATAAGTTTCATAAATAAATGTATAGAGAGATGTATATATATATATATACATTTATTTACAATGTTTCCATGTCTTCCATAACATACATATGTATATATATGTTCATATATATGTAATAAATAGCCTCAGTTTTCTATCATTTGTTGTTGTAGTTAGTGTATCTCTGCTGTATCTGTTTTTGTCATTATCATTTAAAGCTGCTTCCCATTTAAACGCCATCATTTGTTAAATGAGACAGCAGAGGGCGCCAGCAAACTAGATGTACATACACGAAACTTTCATTTACAAACTAATCTTATTAAAATGATCTTAGTTTCTTCTCTTCCAGAATTCTGTCAGATGTTTTTTCCTTTAAATTTAAATGATAATTCTGTCATTTAAGAATAACTAAAGTGTTGTTTTCCTGATAACTTCTGTATTCTAGTGAATCTACAACCAACTTGTTTTGTGCAGCAAAACATTCTGACAAACATTTTAAATTTAGAAGCTGCAATAAACAATCAGCCACAAGAAAACAGGTTTTTCTCCCGTGTGAATGATGTCATTAAACTTAAATGCTAAACGTGAATCAACTGCTTATATGCAAAGTGAATTATTTAATAGTTGAGTTCATTCAGGGCCAGAGCAGAGCCGTGCTGGAAACTGCCACAGGCTAATATTAGATGTGAAACAAACAGAAGAGTTTAACTGTCACAAATGCCAGAGACGTGCTGTTGAAAGGTTTCGCTCTGGGCTGTTTGTTTCCTCAGTGAGTTCTGCAGGGTTTGTGCATGAATGTTGTGTGTGTATTCATCCTCACATGCGCAAAACACACGTCCCTGCGTTTGTGTGAATATCAAAGAGGAACGGCGGAATAAACTGGGGAAGCACATGGAAACACTTAGAGGAAAACAGTTTCCACAGGATGCATAATAAGCCGTCTCAGATGTGGTGGCACGTCGCAGATCGGCCAGCGAGAAGAACTGATCTGCTCTCACACAACCCCAGATTTTCTTTACATATAAACCACTAATAGTGTGTGACTCTCAGATCCTCCAGAGAGAATCCAGAACGAGCGTCTTATCAGTTCTTCACCACATCTGCCTGTTTCTCCACACCGTTCATCATCCTGGTCACACGAAAGACTGGGACAGATACACTCCTACCCTAACAGGAAACGTTCCTTAAAAGTTCTCTCACGGTTTTGTGCAGTAACATATGTAGAATGTTTTCTGAACATTAAGTATCTATCAAAAATGTTATTCTTAAGTTGTGTAAGAGATGTGCTATATGTTTTCAAACATGACAGAATTTAAACCTGCAAAATAACATTTTTAATGTTTTTGTTAAAAACATTCTCACAGCCTAAAATGACCAGCTAGGTCAGTACAGTAGGTCAGTGTATTTCTGTGCTGTATCACTAAACCCTGTTTCTGAGGTACAGTAGTTCTGTGCTGTATCACTAAACCCTGTTTCTGAGGTACAGTAGTTCTGTGCTGTATCACTAAACCCTGTTTCTGAGGTACAGTAGTTCTGAATGGCATCAAACTCACTGGGTCTGGTGTATAACGGCACATTTACAGAACATGTGTGGCTAATTATGAGCAGATTGTCTCTCATGATCAACTCTTGACATTTCAAACCAAACAAAACAGACATTTCAGGGGGACACTGGAGCAGAGAAGAGACTCACGTCACATTTCCAAAACATTGATAGAAAATTACATATACAACCTTCAATCAACATTTGAAAAGCCTCTTCCAGCAGGGATTGGTGAAAATGAAGCCATTGTGCGATCAGGTCTTACCAAACCATTTTGGCTAAATGTGATATAACATCAATCACAGCTGTTATTTGTCCTAGTAGCTGAAGCTCAAGGCTAGAATTCATCAACTATAATCAAGTGTCACAGATTACAGTTCTCCCTTAAATGTCATAATGAAATATTATATATGAATATGAATATAAATATGAAATATTACTGATTTTGTAAACATCTTTATACTGAGTTTGGAATACTGTTATTTCTCTGTCAAGTACAATGAAGCAAATGTTCATGTATGATTGCAGTCTGATGATTTTGTCATTATTTTCTCTGCAGAACTAGTAACAGACTCTCTGCTCATGGTAGAACTTCCTTCAGTGTGCGGTTCCCCTAAGAACTTCTGTTTCACTAAAGGTTCTCTGTAATGGATAAACGGCTCTTTTGACTATAAAAAGTAAGAAAGAAATTATTCTTTAGAATAATAGTTCTTCTATGTTCTTCTATGGCATTACAGGAAGAACCTTTTAAGAGCTTTTATATTTCAAGCATAAATATGAGGATAGATGAATATGGTAATCATTCGATTTAATAGCGTATGTGTATTATTTTTAAATACATTTTCTATATTTATTAAATTTATTATTCTATATTAATATCATAAGTCAATGTTGTCAGTCCTCAGCTGTGAGGTGAATTTGGACCCGCAGCCCAGAACAATCCTGCAGCCCAGAACGTTGCACAGCTGAAACGTTCTACTAACGTTCTAACTTTGAGAGAACATTTAAAGAACATTAGAACAGCGTGCAGAGGAAGACGGGGGCGTTAGGACCGAGAGGTGCGTGTGTCTCTTTGAGGAGAGAACAAAGGCTGACATCTCCAAGATGAAAGGAGGGTGAAATCTAAACTAATCAAACCCAACGGGGCAGCTGGCCCGGGTCCAAAAAGCGCCTGTGAGCCGCCACACCGAGTCCTTAAACCCTCGCGTTTGCTCCAGGCTCAAAGAAAACAGTTTGGGTGGGGAGCCAAAAAATCCAGTTCAAAACCAAACCTGGCAGAGAGTCAAACAGGTGTATGAAAGAAAAACGTCCTCGCTATGTGTTTGTTTCCAAACCAACCCAAAGGGTGGCTGAACAAAATCTGCTACCTGTTTAATTAATAAAGGCACGGTCACAGAAATCTGCTCCATTGTTTTCACTCCACTGAAAAGTGTGAGTCACAAACTCTCTCTCTTTATTGTTTCTTTTCAAGGCCTTTCAAAGGAGAGTTGAGTTCAAAGACTCTTTTGGAAAGGATGGGGGATAGGTAGATATCCTTTCAAATGCTGTGTGTTTTTAAAGGTGCTGTTTGTTGGAGAGACATTAGCCTGCGGCGACGCAGCAAACGCTTACAAAGCAGAAAGTTAAGAGTGGAAAAAAGGCTTTGATTTGACTTCAGCAGAAAGACGAGTGTTTGGACAAATGTTCACGGCTTACGTGATCAGCTAGGAAAGTAAACACAGAAACATTTACACACACATAAACATTCTCTCAAACTCTCTGTCTGCATTTCACACTTTCCTAAAACGACATGTTTGGCTGAGGAAAGTTGAGAGGAAAATTTCTTGCTCATCGGTTGCTCAGGAGAATGAATTGAGTTCTCAGCTACGGTGCATTTAAAGTTAATGTGAAACATTAATACCTTTGCAGTGTGACTTGGAAAAATTTGTTTTAAAAGTTTTTAAAATATATGTAATTTTGTTCTAGAGTTTATGTGAGTGTAAATCTATACAGTTATTGTAGATTTTAAATCTCACTGCAAGAACTTTTTGATAGTTTCCTTTTAGAGAATGTTAGCCAGCGTTCTGAGAACGTTCTCTGTTAGCAGGGTCTTTCTGGAGTGTTTGTTCACCTGAGAGGCGTCTCGGCACGTCGCTGATGCTGGGCAGGCCGGTGGCGCGGGTGGAGGACAGCGGGGTGGTGGAGTGGATGGAGGGAGAAGTCATCTGACTCAGGTAGGGGGTGTAGGGCTGCTCGTAGGTCCAGGGTGGAGATGACTGTGTCTGCCGCGGATCTGCAGGGAAGAGCAGCGATGTGTGACAGGAATCTCTTCTGAGAGCTATTTTATACAGGCACGTTTTAAAAACGTTTTTAATACGTTTTTAAAATATTTTATGGTGCAGCACCTTTCATGTAAATATATGATGTAAATATGTAAATATATAAATATAAAGATATTTACATAAAGATGTAAATATGTACATATATATTGGATAGGAAATAACATCTGAACGATGGGACATTTTCTTTATGCAAAATATATAAATATTGACAAAAACAATGTCAATATTTTAAAAGAGTTTAAACAGGGAAAAAAACAGACTTTTCCTGTATTGTAAAGGTCAGTTATAATGACATGTAGAGTGAAGTGAAGATGAATTTCCTGTTTGCTTTCTGCAGTTCTCTAGTAAACACACGCCACCCTGCAGGCTGGAGGCGTTTCAGATCAGTAACAAACTGATCTGAGCAAACGCTGAAGTTGAGAATGTAGAAAACTGAGAAAAGCTTAAGTGTCAAAATGCCCAAAGTGAAGCAAAAACTAATGAAAATATTTAGAATAATTTAAAATAATAATTTATTTTAAAGTGCAGTTTTTATTTACTCACTCTCATGTCTTCCAAACCTTTTTCCTGTTTTTTTCCGTGGAACACAGAAGAACAGAAAATACAACTTTGGATATTTTTCAAACAGACACTGTCCAGCTCCAAAAAACATTTTAAAACTAGTCCAAACATCTTATATTCCACTATATTTCAACACTTCTGAAATCATAAAGTGGCTTTGTGCTGGAAACAGACCAAAATATAAACATTTAAGCTGAAAATTCTCCCTCACAACACTTTTGATTTTACTGTATTATCCACTTCTGTCTCTGTTTTTAATGTTGTCGTTTTTAGAGCTTGACGTTTATCCTCTTGTGTTCCACAGAAACACAAACTGAATGCAGACATGAGAGTGAGTGTGAAATGACACAATTTAGGGTTTTGTGAAACTGTTGCTTTACAATGATACCAGCAGCCCTTACAGACGACCAGAGCCAAACAAACAGACGTCGCGTCTCAATTTTATGCCTTTGTCTTTCATATTTTCTCATAGTCACGCAACAATAAAAGCATCACTCCAGTAACAGATATCCACTGAGCATGTCCACGTGTTTCTCCTGTTTAAATCAGATTGAGGTCAGATTCACTCTGTACTGTGTAAACAGACGTTTCCATGTCTTGCATCATACGGTGTGTGTTATCATCACCGCTTTATCTTCAGTAAATCAGATCTAGACGCTGTCTTGAATAAACGTACCTGTTCTCCAAACACTGATGTTTGTTCAGTACACAGAGCGCAGACACTACAGGATTCCACAGGCCTCATTAAAGGTCACGTCACAGGACCTCGGGATAAATAGTTGCGTTTAGGAATGAAAATGTGATGGCGGGTTTACCTGAGATCTGAGTTTGGCCCTGCGGGTTGAAGGAGTTTGGGGTGGCGTTGAGAGACGAGCGAGGACTCTGTGTTTGCACAGCGACCCTCATGGTGGTCTGACGTAACCGCTCTAACTCGCTCAGACGCTCGGAGAACAGGGGCGCTTTAGGAGGGTCCTCCAGTTTCTGTCTGTGTCCTGATGAACCATATTAAAAATAATAATTAATACATCAGCTCCCCTAAATCACATCTTTAGATCTTTAGAGTCTGTACTGGACTTTTGTGTCACTGCATTAATGACATAAATGTCAGATTTTATTGTGTTTGTTGACTCACTGAGTTTGAATCTGTAAAAATCACAATTTTCCATTTTGATTTTTTTACATTTAGTTTTGCCTGTATGTTGCATTTTTGGTTTTAACAGACATGTCTGTAAAATGAACAGATAATGTGCTGTCAGATGTCAGTATTTTTACAGTGTACAGCCAATTACAGTTTTTTTTATTTATTTATTTATTTTACATTTTTTTAATCTTTTCAATCAATTATTTTAAAAGAATAATGACTTTATATTTTAAGGCATCATAAGGTTTGAAATATAATGCACCAGTAGGATGTTTTACATTTATGTTGTTTTAAATGTGTTTTTATTCACAGTTCACAGTTGAAAAACAGGCAGATAGAATTATCATGTTTTAAAGCTGCAATTTATCTCTGTTTGAAACTTGCAAGTTGCTTTTAAAACATTTCTTTATATGTGTTAAAGTAAAAAAATAAATGTGTGTGATGTGGCGTCATGCTAATGGTACAGATCTCAGTCTGAACTTTAGCGTATCGCTTACAACCGGCAGAAAAGCAAAGCTTCTGTTCACCTGTCCAAACACGCAGCTGTTTCATCCACTGGCCCTCATCCAGAGGAACTCACAGCCACATTACACAACTGCTATAGTTCCCTGTTATTCTTATCAAGCTTCAGACTATGTCTGAGTCACGGCAGAAGAATGAGCGCTGATGTTTATTCACTCAGTTCCCATAAAGAACGACAGACCGGAAATAAAGAGGACGAGTCACGCCATGCAGCCCCTCCCAACCAATTACAATAAAACCCCGCCTCCTTGCCCCCCACGGGCTGCTGGTCCAGTTAATTCCTCTGACTGGCTGTAAAGTGAATATTAATGAGAAGATGGTGTTTGTGGAGAGCTGAGCTGTGAGGCTCATTCAGAGGTTGGTGTGGGCCGCACACAACAGAGAGTGTGAGTAATTCCCCTATAAAACACACTCAATACCCACAGCTGCTGGAACAGAGGCAGCTTCCTCTCATTTAAACTGAGGCATGAATGCGTGTCTGTGCCGATGTCACTAATTACCTGCTGCAACACAGGTGACGTGGAGCAGTACCCAGCTGACAGGGAGCGTTCTCAGAACGTTCTCTTGAAGTTATCAAAGCCAGAGCCAGACGGAGCGTGTGAGAGAATCAGGTAATGCAGCAGATGCTAACAAAAGCCTCTATTTTATCTCCATTTATTCTCAGAACTGTCCAGAAGAAACATTAAAGATCTCGTATGCTGGACTTACATCAGAAAAGCTGCCAAGCTGATGTGTGACTGAAACATTTGTTAAAGCTGATGATCACATCGCTGTGATCTGTGTCTGAAGAACGTGAAGACCTCAGCAGCAGATGACTTTTAGATCTGAAGTCCACGACTACATTTTCCAGAAAAAAGAGTTCAAAATGATTCAGCTGGAACTCAGGAAAATCCCCGACTCTCATATCCTGTGACACACGCAGAACTCACATTTACATCAGCGCCAAACACGTCCCTCAACAATAGAGCTGAAAGAGTCACATTTATCTCCAACAGAGAAACAAGATCTGCCAAAAATTCAGAACATTAGGAAAATAATCCAAGACATGGAAAAAAGATTTGATTTGAAAAACAGCGCTTTGGTTTCTGAAGACAATGTCTCAGCTAAAAGGAAACACTCTCAGAACGTTGAATAACATTCCCTAAAGCTATCAAAAACAATAGTTGAAATGTATGTATATATATATTTATGTTTTTGTAACATTTAAAAAAAAATCTTATAATCAAGCAAAAACATTAAAGCAATAAAGGTTAACGTTTCAAATAATATTTTGAATTGGAAACGTTAAAGAAACGTTTTACAATGTAAAATTGTTAGCTGGAGTGTTTCTCAGATGTTAATGTTCTCTTTAAATATGTTAATGTTCTCGTTTGTTTCCTTCATTGTAGGTTTATGAGTATAACAGCTGTAATTGTCTCAGCAGGTTTATTATGCAGGCGTTGAAGTTTAATATTTAAAGTTAGTGTTTTGTTTAAACTGATTGTCTTGGCAAATGGCACTAAAATGCTGCAGGGCAGTCATGACATTATCAACAGCTCTCTGTATTCCTGCTAAACTCCTTTAGACAGTAAATAATACAGAAATGTATTTATAGTGTTGCTGGCAAATCTGCCTGCATTTTAAATTGCCATACGATCCCGCTGTGACCCGCAGTAACGCTCGCGCCCGTTCAACACCGGCACGCATTCAACATCAAGTATCAGCCGCTGCGTCACATCACATCAATCACAGCAATGTGAGGAAATAAACGTGTGAGGAGAGAGCCACACATCTAGATTTCATGTGTGTAAGTGCGCTGCTGCAGAGAGCAGACGTCTCTGAAGAATGAAACACTGCTTTATTTTACTGGAGGCTCCGGAGAAATTAGTGAGAAAAAGGTTTTTAAGGACAGAATGAAGCACAGAGAGAGAGAGAGAGAGAGAGAGAGAGAGAGAGAGAGAGAGCTGACGGCAGCCAGGCAGCGCTGGAGTTTGGCCAGTCGCTTGTGTGGTCCGTGTGTTACTGGCTACAGGAAGTGAACTGCGCCAAGAAGAGGCACGTGCTACTAGAACCTCATACATGCAGACTTTACACACACTAATGCTTCACGCAACTTCTGCGCTCATCACGCATAAAATTCCCCCCAAAACATGTTTAATGCAGCTGAATTAGTAAACAGATTCACACACATAATCGGCTGAAATAAATACTTCTTTCACACTGTAATGTAAGAACTGTTAGTGCACAATATTACAATATTAGCGTACTGTCTCTCTAGATGATGAGCTGTGTGTAAAGGCATGTTTTTGTATTTATATTGTATTTTGTAGCTAAAGGAAGCTGTTAAGAGTTTAAAGCTGTAAAGTTTGCGTCCTGTAGCTCACATCATAATACCAGAACGCCACCGGCAATCCTCAACAGACACGTGTGGGAATGTAACGTGCTTTTAAAAGACTAACAGAATAACACTTTTGATAAGAAAGTGGAGAAAGACAGCAACAGTAAAATAGTGTCTAATAAAAAAGGGTGAAGAATCTGCTTTAATCAGATCAAATGTTGTATACGTATATTCTGTTCAGAGTTTAATCTTCACTCATGATAGATGGAGACAAATGTGTGGAAGTATCTTCTAAACGTTTGTCTCTTGTGTATCATAAATGCAACATGAGTCAGTCTGTTTTCCTCTCTAACGCTGCAGTTGTAGCTCTTGTGCTGAATGTGATCTGTGCATCTATCATGACACAAAATCCACTGCAAACATATTTGAGAGGCAGCCAGTTATTGGTCAGCTGGTGTCTGTCCTCAGCTCTTGCAGTAGTAACACGGTTGAGGTCATAAGTAACAGTTTAACAGTTTACATTATATATATATTTACTACAAACACACTTGTAAACATAAAACTTGCATTATTGTTCACGTTATATGGGAGGTCATACAGTAATCTCCCAATGACTGAATGTTGGCTGATATGTGAACGTTTTACTGCTCATGTCAAATCTTTCCAAACTGTCTGTCTGCTGTTATTTAACAGTTTTGCCAACAGCTACAGTCAGTTTCATATATTCAGATCTCATTTGGACGAGCACTGAGGGAAAGTACATGCAGATATTTCTTATGCAACCATCCTGAATTCAGTTTGTTGTTAAAGTTGTTTGTTGGCTTTTGTCAGAGGGGTGTACTGTATGCATCAGTGTGTGTGTGTTGTGTGTGCATGTGTGTGTGAGTGAGTGTTTGTGTGTGTGTGAGAGTGTGTGTGTATGCATGTGTGTGTGAGTGTGTGAATGTTTGTGTGTGTGTGTATGAGTGTGTGTGTGTGTGAGAGTGTGTGTGTGTGCATGTGTGTGTGAGTGTGAGTGTGTGCATGTGTGTGTGTGTGACTGTGTGAGT
>JBAJNP010005063.1:0-26658 GCA_036877545.1 Yasuhikotakia modesta
TTTCTTCATCGCTGGTAAAGTTTCTTCATCGCTGGTAAAGTTTCTTCATCGCTGGTAAAGTTTCTTCATCGCTGGTAAAGTGCGGGACAGCAAAAGAGTTTCAGAGCTAAATGAAGCTTTTGATGTAGTTTGTCCAGAGATGTCAGCTCACACTCATTTGTTCAAGTTCAATTCAAGTTCAATTTATTTATAGAGCTTTTCACAATGGTACATTGTCACAAAGCAGCTGTACAAACATAAGCAAAAAAGCAGTAGGTGTTTAAAGTAAACTTGAAATGAAAACTTCAAAATAAACAGATTTAAAAAGACAGAACACATCAATAAACATATAATAGTGCAATTTGTCATTAACTTTGAGATGTTTTGTGATCTGCAATAATTCTGATAAAGGCTGGACATAAAATGCATGTGGCAGGTTCACAACATATAAATAGGTAAAGGAATAAATAGGAATAAAACAGGTTACAGTAAATAAAGATACACAAACCGAAGTACATAAAAGACTGAAGTACACAAGAAGGTGAACAATAACAGCATCCATTAAATACTCTAACAATGATCTGTCATATAATGAAGAAAGCAGCAGCACTCACGATTGTAAGAGTGCTTGTGTAACAGAGAGATTATGACATCAGGATAATGTCTGACTGAATGTTTGTGTGAGAAGGTGAAGGCATGATAAACAGGCAAATTATATAACAAACGCAGGTTTCTTACATAATGTTGTGTGTAGAGTAGTTTAAACAAGCCCAACAAAATAAAGTGTATGAAGTATTTCATGTGAGTTGATGTGGTCAGTAGATTATTATTGCAGACTTGTTTTTACATTAGTATCACACACAGTTTACACAGGAGAATATGTAATGTTTAATTAGGATTTAGAAGTTTAAATGCTTGTCCTTTAGAATTAAAATTTAAAATCTAAAGAAAACAAAATTTTTATCAGGATTCCAGAAACAGTCTTTCATCACAAATCTCAGGAAGACGCAGAGGAAGCTGGAGTCGTTCTGGGCTCTTGAATGTTTTTAGGAAATGACTTCAGTTGACAGATATGTTAAGAATCTAATATCATCAAACACATTCAATCGTTCATCTGTGACGGGGTGGAAGTATGTTGAGTCCTGCAGTGAGTGAACATCAGACTGAAGTTGATTATGATTTATAAGGAGTTTCTTCTGGGCTTTTGAGGGAACGGTTGCACTCTCTTTATGGTTGGTTCATAAAGGGTTTCAGGTCATCTGAGGAGAGATTCTTTAGTGTCCTCATGTCTTTGTCTTTAGCTGAATACCTATGATAATATCAGATAGTGTCATTGTACAATTGCAGATGTCTGGCAGTTATTGCTTGCAGCAACTTCACACAGTATCACAAAACCCTTAATGCATTTCTGTGTACTGTCATTAATAATGTCACATAATATGATTCTTTGTGAACGTGAAATTGAAGTTGCTCTGGTCATCTATACACTGAATACAGTGCAGATCAGTATTAAAACTTTAACAATACTTGACCACACCAGTTCAATATGCATGACACCTAATGATGCTGCTTGTGTTTATTTAGTCAGAAAACCATGACTGCCATCTCTGTTTATGCTGGCAGAGGGCAAACAGGAGTTTTAATAATCACTTCAGTCTGTCTTTCATTTCTGTGTGTCTTACAGTCTAAACCATCTCTGCATGACCACATTGTCAACTTTGTTTTCTACTCCTGAACAGCTTTCTGCTCACTGTAGGATGTTTAAGATTAGTTGAAATCTTCAAATATAACTGCCTCTGTTTCCTCCCCAAATCTCTGTTAAATATGTCAAATAAAATATAAGAGCAACTGAAGCTCTACAGACAATCTGTAGAGAACTGAAAGTTGTTGTTGCCGTTAACGCCTTCATATTAATAAAGGGAGAAATGTAGAGCTAATGTTTCTGTGAAAGAACTGCCATTTCTGATCATCACAGAGTCCAGATACAGTAATAATGTTTGTTTTCAGTGTGATCATCTATGAGTGTTGCCCCGGCTATGAGAGGATTAGTGGAGAAAGGGGCTGTCCAGCATGTAAGCTGTAAAACATTTAATTTAAACTATGTATAAATAACAGCTTATTAAACAACTTTGATGACCTCCCTGAGAAAATTTTGTGTTTTGAAGCTCTCCCTCTGGTGAACGTTTATGAAACGTTGGGTGTGGTTGGAGCCACCAGCACTAAGATGTTCTCTGAGAGAGCGAAACTTCAGCAGGAGATTGAAGGACCAGGCAGCTTCACGTTCTTTGCTCCCAGTAATGAGGCCTGGGCTGCACTTCCCAATGTGAGATCCTGGGATCTTCTGTCACATGAAAAGAGTTTCTCTCAGACAGAAATCTTAGATTGCTATGATTAGACATTATGCCTCCTGCCATATTGTTTACTCTCTAACTGCAAATTATTTCCTGCAGGAAATTCTGGATGCCCTGGTGAGCAACGTCAACATCGAACTTCTCAACGCTCTCCACTATCACATGGTCAACAAACGTCTGACTTCTGATGATCTCAAGCATGGTGCCGCCTTCCCCTCCATGTACCAGGACTTGGATGTTCATATTCACCATTATTCCAATGGAGTGAGTAAATTTGTCTGACAGCTTCGTTTAGATTTTCTCACTGAATTGATGTATGTTTGGCTAGTTTTTTGAACAGTGTTTACTGCAGATGATTTGGTGGTAAGCAGCGTTTCTCTGACCTGTGTCATGTTTCGTTGCAGATTGTGACAGTAAACTGTGCGCGGCTGGTGAAGACAGACCAGCATGCCACCAATGGAGTTGTGCATGTTGTTGACAGAGTCATCACTGCCGTTACAAACAACATCAACTCTGTGATTGAGATGGACGAAGAACTGGACACTCTTCAAGTAGATCTGTTTTAACTGAGCAGGGGTTGTTGGTTTGATAGGTTTTTCATTTCTATACTTGATGTTTCCTCATTATTCAGAGTGCTGTTGCTGCTGCTGGTCTCACCAGCTTGTTGGAGAAGGAGGGTTCCTACACGATCTTTGCTCCAACCAATGAAGCCTTTGAGAAGATTCCTCCAGAAATGCTGAGCAGAATTTCGGGCGACCCGGTTGCTCTTAAAGGTATTTTTGCCTCAAGGGAATGGTGATGAAGTGTGTGATGTCAGCTAGAGAGAAAAGATGTTTGAGAAGCAACAGTACGTGTGAATAAAATATTAGAAACATCAATGTTTTCAGGAGATTGATGTAAGAACAGAAGTCATTTGTAGTGGATGGATTTACTCTACATCTATGCACTTTAGATCTTCTGAATTACCACATTGTGAAGAACCTGCACTGCTCTGAGTCCATCGTGGCTGGAACTCCTCTGGAGACGTTGCAGGGCTCCGTGCTGGAAGCGGGATGCGATGGAGACGAGATGACCGTAAATGGAAAAGCCATCATCAGAGAAAAAGATAAACTTGGAACCAATGGAGTTATTCATTATATTAATGAGCTGCTCATTCCTGACTCAGGTGTTGTTGAAAAACTCCTCACTCAGGGATTTTAATGAAGTCAAGTAAATCTTTACTGTGAGTCTTTGTCTTTCAGCGAAGACCTTACTGGAGCTTACAGAGGGCTCTGATGTGACCACAGCCACACAGCTGTTAACTGATGCTGGGCTAACTCCTCACTTAATTGGCTCTGAGGCTGTGACCCTGTTAGCTCCTCTGAACAATGCTTTTAAAGGTCTGCTCTCCATTTAAACGTGTTTGTGGAGAATAAACAGAAATGCACCTTTTAAACTGCACATTTGTCATTTTTGTGCAGGCAAGAGCTTGACAATGACACCTGATCTGAAGAAACTGATGAGAAACCACATTCTGAAGGGGAAACTTTCCTCCAAAGGTCTTTATCACGGCCAAGAGCTGGAGACTCTTAGTGGACTGAAACTTAGAGTGTTTGTGTACAGAAATGTAAGTGTTAAAGTATGTATGTGCTTCATCAGACAAAAACAGCACATCCAGGCAGTCATTTCTAAAGGACCCATTGCTGTCTGTACTGAACAAAACAAAATGATTGCTGTCTAAATGTTGCTTTATTGAACTTTATATTCCTCATCTGAATTCTGAATCTATTATTTCTAGCCATATTAAGCTGAGCAGTGAGGGTTTTAGAACTGGCAGAACACCAGAAAAGTCTTGTGTCTGAGAGAAGAAAGTCTGTTTGCCTGAACTCTGTCACTTTCACGGTGTTTGCAGAAGCTGTGTGTTGAGAATAGCTGCATTGCCACCCATGACAAAAGCGGTCGCTATGGAACTATGTTTGTGGTCGATAAGCTCCTCACGGCCCCCACAGGAACTGTTATGGATGTCCTGAAGGCAGATGATCGGTTCAGGTGAGAAGATGATAAATCAAGCCTGTGAAGTTTGAAGGTGGCTGGCGGCTCTTATGACAGTTTAAGCCAATACAGATGAAAAGAAGGAACAAAATCTTTGGTACAAAAAATGCCCCATAAAAGCTTCCCACCAGACAAAGGGTGTAATTGTGTTCACAGATGGAGTGAAAGGAGAAATACAGCTGCTCTCCCACATTCTTCTCAGTCTGTTAAAGCTTTATTTGTGCAGTAATGATCACAAACTGGCCTGTCCTGACTTGAGGCTCAGTGATGTCTATAATGATGTGGGTGGAATCTGAGCTCAGTGGTTTAATGGCCTGAAGATCTGCTTCTAATCGTGTGTTGTTGAACTCTTGTTCATCAGCACGTTGGTTGGTGCCATTCAGATAGCAGGACTGACGGAGCTGCTGAACAAAAAAGGGACGTACACCGTTTTTGCTCCCACCAATGCTGCCTTCAGTTCAATCCCCCCTGCGGACCTCAACAAACTCATGAGTACTGCCTTCACAGTCTGCTTGTGTGTCTGTGTTTGAAATGCAGATGTTCACTGCATGATGAAGCCAAAGTGTCCATGAGCTGCAATGTTGTCCGCAGGAGATCCCGTGGAGCTCACCAAGCTTCTGAAGCTCCACATTGGGGAGGAGTTTCTGATCAGCGGTGCCGTGACTTCACACACCAGACTCAAACCTCTGGCAGGAGATAAACTGGAGCTTGGGACGGTCAGAACACAATGAGTCTGAAATAATCTTCACATTACCATAAAAAGATAACAGACAATCAAATTTCATTTCCTGTTGAGCTCTTTTGTCCAATTATTGTGACATTTGTGAATGTTTTTCTTCAGCGTAACTCCACCGTGTACGTCAACAGAGCGCCTGTGTTGGAGGCTGACATGATGGCTACCAATGGGGTCATACATGCTGTTGATACAATCATACAGCCGCTGCGTAAGTCTCAACTGTTTTCCTGCAGTGTTTGATTAAAAGAGTGGATTTCAGAGCTTTATAAGAGTGAGAAATTCTCTTTCAGCTCCTAAAACTGTAAGTGATCAGACAGTAGGGTCAGTGATCAGACACAGCTCTGCTGTTGGGGTAAGTGATGTCATACCTCTCATTTCTCATTTTCTGTATCACATATGATGACATCATCTTTCTGTATCTCATCTCTCTTTTCAATTCTCAATCTCAGGCTGGCTCTGAGATTATGGAAAATGGTACGTATTGTTCACGGCCGTTAAAAGAATCAGTTTGAAAAGAATCAGTCAAATTTGAATGGCTTATATTTAATTGTATTGTTTTAAAATCCAGGCGGTGTCTTCCAGAAGGCAGGAGGGCATCAGAGCAGCAGATTGTCTGATGTCCAGTAACTGTAGTTCAGCTTCAGCTGATTCACAATAATCATTCAAATACCAACCAAACACAGAAAAGTGAAGATGAAAGAATGAAGAGTTCTTCTAGAAATCATTGGATGGAGAGCATTGGATGTTTTCATCACAGCAGAATGACTCTTATATGTTTTTAAATGTTTAACTTTTGTTAGTCAGATAATTGGTTAGTGTTAATGTTTTTACATTAATATTTTTGCTAACATTTTGTTTACTTCTTATAGTTTTCTTATTTTGTTTAGTGTTGTATTTGATATACCTGTAGCATGTTTGCATGGTTTTAAGATGGAACAAATGCTTTCTGGGCACAATTACAGATTAAGTTTATGTTTTTCTGTAGTCTCTGATGTCAATTCTGAAAATTGTTATGGGCAGATTGTCTGATATACATTGTACTGTACCAAAGATACGTAAGAAAAATGTAAGAAAAATGTCTTTCTGTTCACTTGTAATAAAATACTAATTTTGTAGCCACCGAGTTGCTTTAGATGCAGTGTAAAACATGAATGTTGGCTCTGGTGTCATGAAGCAGTTTGTCTGAGCAGATTCTGATAATGTGGCGATTAAAAGTCTCATTCATAGAACAGTTTAAAGCATCTCTACTGCTGCTGCCAGTGTTCCATGACTTCATTATTCTCCACTAAATACTTTCCCTGAAACACTAGCGTCAGGCGGCGACCCCTCATGCTATCAAGACAGTTTATCTTGTTTGTATAGTGTTTATCATCAGGACAGAGTTCGGACACAGTTTTTAATGTCAACAACAAAAGTTATGAGAAGCATTTGGTAATTCTGTAGCATTGTTTCCCCTGCTGTCTTGTGATCCACCAGTAAAGAACACAGATGCTTTGGAACTGGGTTTGGTAAAGATGCTTGTACAATGACATCACATGGAAAAATGCCAGTTGTTTAAACCCATGTTGCTTTACTGTGTTTGTTATATCACCACAGTTACATGCTGGAACAGGTAATGACAAACAAAGCAGTAATGGTGATGGGATGTCTTTAGCTGAAGAGAACAGAACATTCCAGCGGAGAGAGAGACGCAGAGAGATGCTGTGTGTGTCAGAGGTGAATGAGGATTACAGCTCCTGCAGACAGACTGACAAACTCTCTCTACCCTCTATGGCATGAATGATGTTTGTGCTGAAAGATACGAGGGTCTCTCTTATCTTCATTCAGAGAGTTGAGTGTCCAGCACACACGACTATTGTAAGATATTGTTTTGGGTGAAGCATCTTTCAAATGTGAAACACATGCAGCTAGTAAAGCCTTAATTCAGTGTGTTTTTACTCTGCATATCAACACCTGTCCTGCTTGTTTATCTAGCTGTGTAAAGCACTATTCACTAGCACTTCTGCACAGAAAAATAATGGATGTTTGGGAACTTCAATTTGCCGAGGAAAGACACAATGAAGTCACAGCTTTTATCAAACCTTCAGTGAAATGTAGGACAGTGATTTCATGCTAGTCATAAGATCATTCATTCTTCATATTGCATGCAGCTGTTTGCTTTCAGCCAGAGTGATGAAAGGAGTTTAGTTAGAGAACTTTACAGTAACATTTTACTGGTGAGTCAAGAAAGCATGACAGAATATAATACGTTTCTACTCTGTCCCTACAGATGTTTTGTACCACATACGGTGCCCCTCTGGTTTGGCCTGTTGCTGTGTGGGCTAGACCTACAACAGTTTCCAGCTGAACTGTGTAGGAACAAAATCTGACGGGATCTGTGCGCTGGAGCTCTTGGGCCGTCTGAGAATAAATGTAATGATGAAAGCTGCTGTACTCTACAAGACTTCATTATAACTGACCTGTGACCAACTAGTGTTACTTCAGCTGTTTTCAGTCCTTTCAGAAAATTGAATGAGTATTTAGTGAGTGAGTAAAATGAATGAGGCTTTGGTAGAAACACTGACCTCACTCTTGTGTGTGTGTGATATGTGTGTGTGATATGTGTGTGTGTGATATGTGTGTGTGTGTGTTATATGTGTTATATATGTGTGTGTGTGTGTGTGTGTGTGTGTTATATATGTGTGTGTGTGTGTTTCTCAGCCGGACTGGAGCACAGAAGGAAATAAACACAGGAAAGATGAAGACTATGAACTGAGAGCTGACAGCCTGTGTCCTTCAATGACTTTTTTTTCTTATTTGTGTATTTTTATTCTTTGTAGCTCTGTGTGGTTGATACTTTCATACATCTGATTTGGTTATGTGTGAGAGACCATAAACCAAACATTGGAATAAATTAACTTGCTGTATATAATGTATAAAGTGCTTTATTAGGGGAATCTGTACATACTGTACAATAAAACTGTAAGACTTATTCATGTCCAGTGAGTAAACGTGACTGAATGACTAAATACTGGAACACTTTCTTAACTATAAGGCCTTAAATGTGTTAAGACCTTAAAAATCATTTTGGTTTCATGTTAACACTTCTAATGCCAACAAGAACACCAGGTTACATGAACTTTCATTTATACTCAGAATTATGACGGTATTTGAAGCATCATAATCATATAAGCAGCTTACAGCATGAAATCAAGTCATTCATTAAAAGTTGTTTTAATGTATTAAAATATCATGTAGGCAAAATATATCAATCAAATCAATAATCTTAACCACTAGATGTTACATGGACATGTAAATAAAATGTTATAGGTGACAGGGCTGTAAATTTCAGTACTTTTCAGTATTCGCTGATTTTCAGTCTTTATGAGGAAAATAATAACATATTTAAATGTACACTATATTGAGATCATATTAACTATGTAATGTACACACATAGATCACGTTAACTTTATTGTAAGATGCGATGTGTGAAAAACAAAAGAATGTTTAAATCATTGCTGTACTCGTGCTGAATTACTGAGCGCGTCTCAAAACCTAGTGCGCAGTCTACCTAGACTGCACTTAACAGTCTGAACCCTACAAGCGCTCAGGGCGCTTCTGCGGGGATTTACAGACGCTTTAAAGCGCAGCGCGCGGCGCGGCGGGGGTTTGAGACGCGGCCGGGCGCCGGCAGGAAGTGAGCAGACGCGGAGGGCGGAAGAGCCCGTCAGCCTTATGGCTTCAGCCCGGCGTGACTCGTAAGATGATGGTGTGTCACACAATAATCCTGCTGTCGTGGGTCCTGCGGTTCTCCTGCGTGTCTTCAGACATCACAGACGGGAATGCGGAGCACCTGAAGCGGGAGAACTCCCTCATCAAACCCTACCAGGGCGAGTACCGCGCGCAGTAACTGCCCTTTATTTAATCCCTTATTAAAGTCAGTTTAATTGATAGAAAGGCGCGGATGCCTGTTTGTTATCTATATACTGCACAGCAGACACATTCATCACATGCTGAACGTATGTCTGCTCCATAGGTGTTGGAACCAGTTCCTCCAGTCAGTGGGATTTCTGGGGCAGCACTTTAGTTACCAGCCAGTACGTGCGTCTGACCCCCGATGAGCGCAGCAAAGCGGGATCCGTGTGGAACACAGTGGTGAGGAGTCGGTGGGATTCAGGCTGGTAATGAAAGTGTAAGAGTTGAGCTTGTCTCTCTGTGCAGCCCTGTTACCTGAAGGATTGGGAGATGCACGTGCAGTTTAAAGTTCACGGGGCAGGAAAGAAGAATCTCCATGGAGATGGATTTGCTCTCTGGTACACAAAGGAGAGGTTACATCCCGGTAAGATGTCATGCTGAGAACTTCCTCTGACCGCTGCTGTTGTGTGTGTGAGTGTTATATGTGTAAGTGTTGTGTGTGAGTGTTATATGTGTAAGTGTTGTGTGTGAGTGTTATATGTGTAAGTGTTGTGTGTGAGTGTTATATGTGTAAGTGTTGTGTGTGAGTGTTATATGTGTAAGTGTTGTGTGTGTGTGTTATATGTGTAAGTGTTGTGTGTGAGTGTTATATGTGTGAGTGTTGTGTGTGAGTGTTATATGTGTAAGTGTTGTGTGTGAGTGTTATATGTGTAAGTGTTGTGTGTGAGTGTTATATGTGTAAGTGTTGTGTGTGTGTGTGTACTCCATTTGTGTCCCATCTACATTTTTGTGTCATGCTTTCATTTAGGGCCAGTCTTTGGAAGTCAGGAGCATTTTGTAGGCCTGGCTGTTTTTGTGGACACATTCCGTAATGATCTTCAGGGGATGGATGTAAGTGGCATCTCTCTCTGCAGGATCAGCGTTTGAGTTTCCATGGCTTTGTCATTTCTATAGACACATACCCCAACCATGAGTCTCCTGATGTGAGCTTTGAAAGAGAGATCAAATGTTTTTCAAATGTTTTTCAGCTTCATTTAAAATAGGAATAGACACAAAGCTTGAGGTGTATGTGCTCAGTCTGGATCATTGGTTTGAGATGAAACTTTTGGGCCGTTAACACTTATTGTCTTCTTATTGTCTTAAGACAACCTGCAGTGATGTCATGCCTAATGTTAGAATTTATGTTAAAACTTTTAACACGTTTATGTTATTTCGAGTCAGACTTGAGAGAAAACAAGATCTTTCATTTGATCTGTCAGGTTTCACTGTATGTACAGGACCTGCAGTTAAGCAATGCTTTCTTCATATTTTGCCTGTATTTTGTGACTCCTCATCATTTATTATATGTCATTTTTAATGTAATGAAGCAAATATAATGGCAGAATAAGCATTTTATTGTTTCCACAGACATGTCTATGTCAAGTTCATGAACTTGTTTATCTGTATGACATTTGTTTACAAAATGCGTTTAATACGTAACGTCCACGAATCTGTTTGGATCTCCAGCGTTCCTTTCCCTATATTTCTGCAATGGTCAGTAACGGCTCCCTGCCGTATGATCATGGCACAGATGGACGCTCCACTGAACTGGGAGGTTGCTCAGCTGAAGTCAGAAACAAAGAGCATGACACCTACATGGCCATTCGATACTCTAAAGGCAGACTCACGGTAAGAGCTCAATGTAAACCCAGAAACATCTTCAACAATTCTTCAGTCAGAAGGTAGTTTTCTTAATGCACGATTTTTCTCACTGAGGTTCACTGTAGGCAGGGTTGTTGTACTTCCACCCTCTCAAACTGAACGTGGTTTGTTCTGCGTGTGACGGATGCGGTTGTGTAGAGGTCTCTGACTGCAGTGTTCTGTTTGGACAGATAATGGTGGATGTGGATGACAGAAATGATTGGAAAGAATGTATTGATATCGGGGGGGTGCGCCTCCCTACAGGCTACTATTTTGGGTCCTCTGCAGCAACAGGAGATCTCTCTGGTAAGCTTTGCTCTGAAGTGTTTCTTTGATGTCCACAATCTTGATTCCTGTTGCCCACTTCACTTTCACTTTTCACTTTAACTTCACTGCATTTCTGCTCTGCAGACAACCATGACATCATCTCTATGAAGATGTACCAGCTGATGGTAGAACATACTCCAGAGGAGGACAACCAGGACTGGACAAAAATTGAACCCAGTGTCGGTCTCCTCAAGTCTCCTAAAGGTAACACAGCTGACCTGCCTTACTAACAGGTTCAATTCTGACAGAAAGTAGACAATGGCTTAATGTATTTTCATGTTTACTGAACATACCTTCCTCATTTATTTCTCTGCTTTGTTCATTTCTTTGCACCATCTCACAAAAACAGACAACATTGATGATCCAACGGGGAATTTCCGAAGCACACCGCTCACTGGCTGGAAGGTCTTCCTGCTTCTGCTGTGTGCTCTGCTGGGAATTGTGGTTTGTGCGGTTGTAGGTGCCGTGGTCTTTCAGAAACGCCAAGAGAGAAACAAGAGGTTCTACTAAACCTCTCAAACAACATGTCAGACTGTAGAACAGCTTCATGTGTGAGAGAAACATCACAGAGACTGAGGATGAACAACATTCATGTGGATTTGTAACAACTGTATAAATGTTTATAGAATTGATTGGAAGGAGAGTTTTCAGACATTTTTCTTCTGTATGTTGGTCTGTCTGATTTTCGCTCTGGCAATTTGAGATGTAGTAACACATTTTCAATGCATTTTTATTTTTGTGTATGACCTGTATAAACCCAATGTAGTTCCAGTCACACTGTAAAATGCTGTTTGTTTTATTTTATTGAAACCTCTGCTTGGTTTTACATTGGGGTGTTATGGTTCCTGCAGTTGTTCTTTTATAACCTGTATGGTTTGGTTTAAGGGCGTTTTAATGTAATGAACTAATGATAATTTCTTCTTAATGTGATGAAAATCTCTTCAGAAGTGACCTGGTCTTATCAAGTCCTTTATCTAAGGTTTTGTCTAATCTTTGTGTGTTATTGCATTTTACTGAGTTAAGGAATAATTGCACTGATTTACTGTTTTTACGCTGTAAAATGATGCTTGTGGTGTGGAAATAAAGCAGTTTAACCCTTAATGTTTCACAGCAAACATTGTGTCAGAGATGTGTTTGAAAAACAAGTTCACTTAAGACTATTATTATTTACGAGATGCTGGTATGTGCAGAATTGAACATGTCATTTCACTGCTATGATGGGACATACGAGTCACATGATATATATATATATATATATATTTACCATGTGTTGTGTAAATGCTGTGTACGTGTGTATGTGACAAGCCTGGTGTCGCCACATAACTACAGCTCGTGTGCACGTCATACTCATTTACATTTTAAACATTATATTCACTATTTTCATTTTCCCGCCGAATATAATCGTCACTGAGGCACACGCGGAAATCTTCCGCGGGTTGGACTACAAAAGCTATGAGCACAAACCCAGAACATATGAGTGCGATAAATAGTAATTCATTGAGGTACGTGGTCGAGGACGGAACTACAATGACCATGAACACTTGCTGTTGGTGGACGCGCTTGTGATTGGACGATGACAGACGATGGAAAACGTGGCAGTGGAATGTCTGCGCATGCGCAGTGCGCTTCACGCAGACGGTGTCAAGATGGTGGCTGTTCGATCACAGTTTACACTTTATTTAGTGTTGCTGTTTAACGTTTACAGCAGTTTTGTTTCTGCCCTGTATTTTCATATCGGCGAGACCGAAAAGAAATGCTTCATAGAAGAAATACCGGACGAAACCATGATCATTGGTATGCAGGTTTTGACAGCCAAGTTCGCACTGCTGGTTACAGCTTAGCCAATGCTAACAGCAAACCTGTCAGTAAAAGTTAACTTGTTGCCAACCAGGTGAACTTTATTAGATTAAGTGCCCTAACCAGTAGCAAACATTGCGTAGATGACTAAATGAATGTAGTCTGACATACTGCGACATGAGTTGGGAGATTATAAGGTCACCAGACCGCTGGCGTCTGAACTGGGATTGTGTTACACAGGGAACTACCGGACGCAGCTGTATGACAAGCAGAGAGAGGAGTACCTGCCTGCGACTCAGGGGCTGGGAATGTTCGTGGAAGTGAAAGACCCTGATGAAAAGGTCAGTTTGATCCGAGGAATTGTGGGTGATATTTAAAGGCAGCATCAGTTCTTAATCGCGTGCCTCTGTTGTAGGTGATCCTGTCCCGTCAGTACGGATCAGAAGGCAGGTTCACCTTCACCTCACACACACCTGGAGAGCATCAGATCTGCTTGCACTCCAATTCCTCCAGATTCGCTCTGTTTGCCGGTGGAATGCTTGTAAGTTCTTTTGTGTGCTGTGCTTTATCCTTAAGCCACATTCACAGCTGCTGGCACTTTTGTCGGCCTTGTGTGGCTCTTCTCCTGAAGCGGCTGTCAGTCAGGCATTTGAACCGTGTGTTTTCTGTCCAGCGCGTTCACCTGGATATCCAGGTCGGTGAGCACACGAACAACTATGCAGAAATTGCTGCTAAAGACAAGCTGTCGGAGCTGCAGCTGAGGGTCAGACAGCTGGTGGAGCAGGTGGATCAGATTCAGAAGGAGCAGAACTATCAGAGGGTGCGTCTCCATTTCCAAACAAACTTAAATGATGAAACGTTCTACTGATGTTCTGTAACGTTTGCATTACTCTTCCACTTATATTAGAAATCAGCCTTGTGCTTTCAAACACGACACTAACAACATATGATCATAGGACAGTGAGTTACTGAGGTTGTGCTGGAGGAAGAATGTCAACAGTCATGTAAGTGTGCAGGAAAAGTGCATAATCTCACTCAACTGTATTTCTCTGGTGTTTTGGACTTTTCAGTATCGTGAGGAGCGCTTCCGGCAGACCAGTGAGAGCACCAATCAGAGGGTCTTGTGGTGGTCAATTGTCCAGACCTTGATCCTGGTGGCCATTGGATTTTGGCAGATGAGACATCTCAAGAGCTTCTTTGAGGCCAAGAAATTAGTATAGAACTGTGTTTGGGTTTTTAATGAATGGAGTGCAAACTAAATGCTTTATATGTGATCCAGACGTCCTAACGCTCAACATGCTGTCAGTGAATCCTGCATTGAGATTTTGTTCCTCGGCCCTCTGTTCTCTGAGTCTAGATTCTGTTTAGAAAGATTCTGTGACATTATTGTAGCCCGTTTGAAGGTGAAAACCACTCTGAGGGCAAAATGATTTACTGCATCCAAAGCACAAATTGTAAAGTGGGAATGTTTTTAGTTTGTAGCCCCTTAACTCGATTATGTTTGGTTTGTTTCAAAAAACTGTATCAAGGATGAAGTGTGCTGTTTTTCTACATTTTAGACATTTACAATATGAAAAACATTGTGTTGGCAGGTGTAAATGTCTGTTGCTGTGTTGCAGTAATTGATACTGTATTTAAAGTATGTTTTTCTTCAGCTTAATTGTTCCTGGTGTTTTGTGTACAGTTTTTCTCTTGTTTACTTTAAGCTTATTTTTGATCAGGGACACACAGATCGGATAACTGTGCATTCTTCCAGTTTTATGTGCAGTTACGTCAGAAAGCATCAGTTCTGATGTACAGTGGGACAATTACTCCGACTACAGTTATTGTTTTGCAGGTACAGTCACTAACAGACTGATGGAGTAATAACTGTTACAGAGTGTTTTACTGTTTTTAACAGTGCACAGGGTGTGTTTATGGTCTGAGTCTTAAACATAGAATGAAGGCCAGTTAAAGGGCATCACCTTTTGTTCAATAATTGAGACAGCTGATACATCTAATTTAAATAATCATCTCATTAGATAAAAACTAACTTCATTCTGGAGAAGCATCCATTGCACACCCTTAATGCATAACGTTTTTAAAAACACAGCGGCAGAGAGACAGACTGATGTGTGCTGTGATTTCTTTCTTGGGGGCTTTTGTTTCTTTGAAAGAGAGTGAAATATTTGCAGGGGATAAAATCTAGTGAGTGTCGGGCAGAGATAGGGAAAGAATTCTTTAAAACAGTTTGCGCTCTGTGACTCCAGCTTTAATCACAGAAAATAGCCGAAAGCCAAAACACCGTCTGTATCTGATGCCTGTTCTCCCAGCTTTACTGAATCCAACAATAACTTGTGAGATTCGTGTTGAGACAAGTTCTGCCAACAGAGCAATTCAAACGCACATGAAAAGATTCCCAGAAATAGACTTTGCATTTGGTTAAAACCGTTTTATTTAGTTCAGAAAAGTATTTTTTAGTGACAGAAAGACAGAAAGATTAAATCCATTTTCTTTATTTATTCAGTCCATTAGTTCATTAGAACAATGTTATTTCTTATAAACTAACCAAAGAGGGGCTTTAATATTTTATGTAGGCCAGCATTTATGATGTAATATTTTGACAAACTAATATTATAAATAGTATTATTATTTCATTGGTCACATGTTGTTCTTGTATAACATTTATTTTACTGGAGCTCTCATTAATTTTATTGGTATCAGGATGGTGTCAAATACACATACATACATATAGATTGATGATCGCAGATGTAAATGTTTCAGTCACATGTTGTTTGCACATGAATTGGACAATAATGCAAAAATCCCTAGGTAAAAAATGTAATAATGAAACGGTGGAACATGTACAGATGAGGGCTTGTGTGGAGGGTTTAAATGTCCTGCCCACAACAGATATCAGGAGCTGTGCTGCTCAGACCCTCGTGTTCATCTGCTCTGTAACAGACTGAAGGTAAGAACATTCTCTTCTATACAGACACCCAATTACTGTTTAATCATTATAGCTGTAAAATACCATATCATTGATTTACAGATAATGTTTACATTTCACAGAAAGGTGTTTGTTGTGTAGGTAAGGCAGATGGGCTTGTTTTCTGTAATGTACTGAGAGATTAATTTGACTGAGATTAATGTACTGAGAGAAAGGTTTGGTATTTCAGACCATGTTAAAACATGAGAACAAGCAGATGCTGTTTAAATACTTCAAAATTAAAGTGCTTCTTATTCCATGTTCACTGGTTAGGTTATTGTAATGTGTCCTGAGAAATGAAACATACAGTTTTTCTGCTTTTCAGTTTGACAGTTCAGTTCAGAGGCAAAAAATAATAATTTGAAAGTTTAAAAAAAATGCAATAAAACATTTAATTGACGGGAGAATTTGTATGTGCCTGTGATGAGAGAGAGAGAAACCTACAATGTTACGCAGGACTATCTGTAAATCAAGCCCTGATGGGTCTGATGATATCTGATGATGTGATCTCCAGACACAACTTCCTGAGGCACAAGATGAGGGTTTGGAGCGTCTTTCTGATCTGTCTCGCTGGAAAAACTCTGGCTGCTTCTGTAAGTCAATCTGCTGCTTAGAAACTAACTGCATTATTACAAAACGAACGCAATACATTCAATTATTCATTTAATGCAAAATTTGTGACATTTCAGGCGGAAGAGGAGCCATTTGAAAAGGTTTGTTCTGTTTTATTTAGATGACACAGATATGTGCAGGCAGAGGTTTTACACTTGCTGTGTTTCTCATCATTCAGCCGCTGGGGGTGCAGATGGGAGAATCTGACGAGGCCACAGAAGTTGTGGAGGATGTTGTTGCTGAGAGTGAGCAAAACAACCAGAAGCTTCTGTTCATCATTTTATGTTTTCCTTCTCGTTTTGTGGTCGTTTCCCACAGCAGAGCCTTAGATGTTAAAAGTATTTATTTTCCCAGAAATATCTGTTATGCTGTCCGTGTACAAATCCAGTCATGAGAATCACAGATGAACCTGAAGCAGTGAATGATAACAGCCTGTATGACAGTCGGTAGACGTCTGTACGTATGGGATCAGACAGACTGTAGGACTAACTGTAGCTTCTGATCCAACCGCATGACGTGCTGCCTGTCACACACATTCCAGAGAAAAGAAATATTTTCCGTTGTAACATTTAAAAGAAATGTAGAAAATGTTTTGTGTTCTTCACAGATCCCTGCCTAAACCATCACTGCAAGAGCGGCAGAGTGTGTGCCGTCAACGACAGTAACCAGCCGGTGTGTGTGTGTCAGGACCCCCTGACCTGCCCCACCCCGGTGGGAGAGCTTGATCATGTGTGTCTCAGGTCTTCACATGTATCCTGACAGAAATGACTGGGTCAGCATTTCACTGTATTCAAAGAATTATTTACTCCATATTTTAAAAAGGTCTGTGGCACTGACAACAACACGTACGAGTCCTCATGCCACTTCTTTGCCGCCAAATGCAGCCTGGAAGGAACCGGAAAGAGCCACAAACTGCACCTAGATTATATCGGCCCGTGCAAACGTAAGTCTCACTGAAGAAAAGGTGTATATGTTAAGAGTGTGTTGTTGTTAGTGTGTGTATGTTAAGAGTGTGTTGTTGTTAGTGTGTATATGTTAAGAGTGTGTTGTTGTTAGTGTGTGTATGTTAAGAGTGTGTTGTTGTTAGTGTGTGTATGTTAAGAGTGTGTTGTTGTTAGTGTGTGTATGTTAAGAGTGTGTTGTTATGTTTGAATGTGGCTCCAGACATCGCCCTCTGCTTGGACAGTGAGCTGAATCAGTTTCCCCTGCGCATGAGGGACTGGCTTAAGAACGTTGTGGTGACCCTGTATGAGCGTGATGAAGACAACAACCTGCTCACTGAGAAACAGAAGCTCAGAGTCAGTGTCATCATTTGCTTTCCCTCAGACATGCTTGTTTAAAGAGTGTGTCTTTCCCATTCATGACACCCTGCAGTCAAGTTAACTGTCTAAGGAACGGAATATTGCATTGAGTTTAAGTAAACATGAGTTCATACAGCACTAATCCTTGGGTGATTTTTCCAGGTGAAGAAGATCTATGAGAATGAGAAGAGGCTGGAGGCTGGTGAGCACTCTCTGGCTCTTCTGGCTCTGGACTTTGAGAAGAACTACGACATGTACATCTTCCCGGTGCACTGGCAGTTTGGCCGGCTGGACCAGCACCCTGCTGACGGGTGATGTTCAGTTCCTCCACTGTCTCATTTTTTGCTTATGCACTCTTCAAAAAAGCTCTGTCCCAACGCCATAGATAGAAGAACACGACGTCTGAGGGTGTTTGTGTCTCACACAGTTTCCTGTCCCACACTGAACTGGCTCCCCTGCGGGCTCCGCTCATCCCCATGGAACATTGTACCACCAGTTTCTTTGAGCAGTGTGATGCGGACAAAAACACTTCCATCACTCTGGAGGAGTGGGCCGGCTGCTTCGCAATCAAAGAGAGTGAGTCCATGTATTTCTCAACCTCACTGTTCTCACTCAAGACCTTCTGAACCTGCTTGAATATATTTGCTAACTTGTTTTCTGCTTTCAGAGGACATCAATAAAGACCTCGTCATCTAAAACACGACGTAAACCCACACGTCCTGCTTACAGTTGGGACGAGGTGCTAACAACAGAGAAGTGAAAGTAACGGCGCTCATCAACATTTCTAACAACCTGCATGTAAAACGTTTGACAGCGTTTCACCTGAATGCCTACAGGCTGTTGTCTTTATTTGTGAATCGTACCTGTCAGAAATCAGGGTAAAATGTTTTAACATTTGACTACTAAAAAGAAAATATTATTTGAATTTGAATATTTTTCTTATAAGAATGTTCCAAAAATCAATCTGTTTATGTATTTTCGCCCATATATCAGAATGTTTCTCTTGCGTCCTGTTCAAAAAAATAAAGGATCATTTTGAAGCATGACTGTCTTTTGTCTGGGGAAGGGTTAACGGCTCCCAGGATTTCAGACAAAATATAATCCTGAAATATGTTTATATCTGAGCTACAACTGAACATCATTTGTGATTGAGAATAAGTTCATGAACATGGTCTTAAATCTTATTTTAGATACTGGGGAAGACCCCAGCATTGTTCAAAACAACTAGTTTAACTAGAAGAAAAAAGAACTACAAATGACAAACTAGGAAACTTTTGTGTAAAATCCACAAACGGCACAATTTCCACAAACACTCCAAGTCTTTTAGTTCAGAAAACCTTTAATAGTAGAATTAGTTTTAGCATAATGACATTTTAATAAATACTGTTATATACATGTACAGCAGAAATGACACATTCCTTATTTAAATCGCTCACGTTTCTGTACAAGGCAAAAAATATCTGACATTTTAACTTCATGCAAAATGCCATGTTTCAGTATCAGAACATAAAAATATGCATCTGCTGTTTTTATCACCGTTCTGATCTTAATTCATGAAGATGCACTTTGTGCCGATACACAATTAAGCAAATTAACCACAAAATTAAGGCTGTACCGAAAACCCCAGTACATTAGTTACATCAGCTTATACTGTCACTGACATTATCATTTCTTTTTTAAAATAACCAAAGGATAAGAAATAAAAAACATCATGCCTTAATTTGGACTAAAATTAGAAAATTAAATAAATATTTGCATGAATATTAAGACAAAGAACAAGATCTTTTTCATATACAGAACATATTTCACACTGTCTTCATACTGTTGAGTCAGGATTCATCTTGTTTTTAGGTTTTATGTATCTAGCGTGTGTGAGGGCATTACTGCTGAGTTACTGAGCAGTCTGCAGTGTGCAGAGAAACAGCTTTCTGCAGGGTTTGTCCTAAAGAAATTGTCGTGAACAGCCACGTTAAGATCAACAATATTTCTACAAATCTTTAAATGTGTTTTTGATGACATTTGAATTATTTCAGTGTCTGCAGAATTAGCTCATTGGCTTCACACTGTAATGTTTATTATACCATCTGTTTAAATCAATATTACACATCATTCTTACTGACTGTAATCCAGTGCTGTAACTGAGTTCTTCCCTAACTGAGGTATGAGCCGGCTTTCAGAACACATACATATGCCAATACTCACTGGAGACATCTGACCTTAATTTAAAGTAGCCCTTCAAATTCAACAAAGTCATAATGTTGCATCATTGGAATACATACATGTGAAAATAAAATGACATCAACATTAATCTGCTGCAGAAAAACCGAGTTAACGTTTCAACGTCTCATATTTTCCAAGATCAAATCATGAATTTGACCTGTATGGGTAACATGACTATCATAAATGTGTCAACTATGTAAATATAAATGCATAAATTGACATCTTTTCATTTGGAAAACCTTGATAAAAATAAAAACCTGTGTAAATGAAAAACGTTACAAATCCAACAAATGAAAACTTTTTTCGGACGGAAGCGAAACTTGAGTTGAATGACTCTTCAAATGACTCTTTGGTTTGAAAAACAAACAGTTAGAAAGATGTGACAATCTGAACCGCTGGACACCATGATCACATTGTTAATGGGTGAAGTCAAAACATTACAAAAGTGAAAAATGACATTTAGATAATAATCTGCAGTACAGAAGCAGGTTTTCTGAGTTTTGTTTGGCACGGATCCAGACTTTTACAATAACTAGAAAAGTTGAACCAGTGTCTCAATGTTTGTTTTTCACATGATGAACACTTAAAATAATTGCATATATGAATATTGCATAGAGAAGCCAGATGATCGATGCCTCATCATTTATTAAACCTTATTCACTTCTCTGCACAACATGTACTGTATTTAAATATACAGTTTGGAAAATCACAATAATATCTATTTGTTTAAAATAGAATTTCATAATGGCACTGGCTGAACTGTTTATATACCAAGCTTATAAAAATAATTTCAGCTGTATGAAATATGAGTTATGAAAGATCTCTTTGCTTTTTTAGTGTATATTTCTGACTCCATTTTCAATTGTGATAAAAATGGCAAAACATTTTTTTGTTTTGTTCCCCTCAGGTGAGGTTGTTTCAGTTTAAATGTTACAGAAACTTTGATGGCATCAGATGAAAAACAAATTATACAGCAATTGCAACGGTTTCTTTTTTTAACGTCGACCTAAACGTAAAATGTATTACAGCAACATGTTTGGCACATGAACAGAGAACGTAATATAATGACAGACAGACAGACAGACAGACACAGACAGAAAGACTTGCATAATTGCTTTGAATGGTCAGTAATTTCTACTCTGGTAAGATCTCTGGTAACTGCTTGAGACACACATTCACTGTTCCCATGGAAGTTACACAACTTTCTTCATGTTCTTACTTTGCAGTTTGTCTTCCAAGTTACATTGAACAGAATCTCCTCTTGTATTTCCAGTCATCAGTTCAGAAGTTCTTCACATGTTTCGCCAAAGTTTAATATTTACTTCAGTCATTCTCATTTTTCAGTAAATATATTGCCACATTCATAGATCATGCATTTACTGCATTGCTTTTGCACAGGTCCAGTGTATTCAAGAGGGACAGACATGAGGAAGGATAAATCGCTGGCAATGGCAGGAGCTAGCAGCACCAGAAGCAGGTGATTGCTAATGGCGGCTGCGGGAGGACGCGTAGGATTGCAGAGGCAGGAAAATTCCGAGCTTTTTTCACTGCTTGTGAACATCTTCACTGCGAATGATCTTGTAAATGATCCAGTAAAAAATGTTAAAAATGAGGAAGACCAGCGGGAAGGCCACGCGTGACACAGTGTCAATCCGTTTGGCACGGCTGACGAAGAGCTTGCGCATTTCCTCCACACTCTTCTCAGGGGGGTTGGTGGATGTGGGGACGTTGTTGTTGTTTCCTTTGATGGCTATACCGTCTTTAGCCTGTATGCATGCCGGGTCCATGCCGTAAGCCGTGAAACTGAACTGTCCATCTCCTGCCTCTTCCTCCTGAAACAGACTCAAGCTGTCATAGATGTGCTTATCAATTGCTGTACACACACACACACCTGCTGTACACACACACACCTGCTGTACACACACACACCTGCTGTACACACACACACCTGCTGGAGAGCTCAGAGTACAGCCAGAAGAGAGATTGCTTCTGAGATATCATTGTAAATGAAAGCTCCAGTATGTTACTGCAAACAAACTGAAAGCAGAATAATGAAGATGTTTCCTAAGGATCAGGTGTTTCTCTGTTTTCACACACTTCTGTGTATTTCATAATCAGATAATCATGGCTGTCTTTGAAGCTGTGAGAAGCTGGTGTGTGTTTCTGCAGCTTTACGATGAATGCAGCGGCTGCAGATCGTGAATCAGAGCTGCAGCAAGTATTGCATCATTTCCTCCAACCTCACAGATTCATTCATCTCCCCACTAATTAAAACTGCCATTACAGCATCAGACGTGTGACGTGTGTCAAACAAACCTCTTTATTCCTCTGCCTCTGCAAAAAACATAAATAAAACAAAACGTAATTAAATCAGTTTAAATAAAGCATACTTCTGTTTCCTGGTTACTGGTCTCCTCAGTCTTACGGTGTTACGGTGACCTGTAAACTGCTGATGACAACATCACCGTCTGCACATCTGACTGCATCATTTCTGTTCTTGTGTCTGTTTTACATGCACTTTTTATCTGTGGGTGTTACCCAGCCAGGCAAACAGAAGCACACGGGCACAGAACGATGACTTTAACTCAACAGTAACCAAAAACTGATTCACTCGGTGCCCAGATAAAATATTAACTGTTGGAAGCAGAACACTGACCGATCTCCACCAGCGAATATTCTGCCCAAAGAAATGTGACCCCAGTCTGCTGAAAACTCACCTTCAGATGTCGTCGTCTTCTGTGGAAGCGCAGCAGTTCTTTGTGTTGGCGAGCGATGAAGTTGACGGCAGCATACTCCAGCAGAGCCGAGAAGACGAAGAGCAGACACACAGCCATCCAGATGTCAATGGCTTTCACATACGACACCTGCAGAGAACAACAACAGCTCCTCAGTTCACACACTCATTTCCTGAGCTCACCCTCCATTAGCAGGCCATGAACACATGTAACGGTCACATAATACGTGGTGAGTCTGGCTGGGGAACGGGCCGACCTTTGGAAGAGACGCTCTGGACCCTGAGCTCTGAGTGGTCATGGTCAGCACTGTGGTGATTCCCAGCCCCACACGAGCTGGAGCAGCGTCCATGTTGATCCAGAAAGAGACCCAAGACAAGATGACAATGAGGAGGCTGGGGATGTACATCTGGATCAGATAATAGCCCATCTGTCTCTCCAGGTGGAACCGGGCCTCTATACAGGTGAACTTCCCTGAAACAGAAAACACAAACCTTCTGCAGGGTTCCTCAACACTCCAGCATCTGGGTCAAGACCGGTATTAACGGTCAAAAACTCAAACAAACAAGAGAACCTTTCTCTGCTAAGAGTTGCTGCTGACCAGCATAAAAACAAAGTGCCTGTTTTTACAGACAGAGCCATCTGAGAACAGAAGAGTGGAGGTTTTGCATGAATGAACACAATATTAACGCTGGGGTTAATGACTCCTGCAGTAACATTCTTCATGACAGCAGTGAAGGAAACTCACTAAAACATCAAAATATCACCAACCCTCATGATCACATCGATGAGAGAAGTGAAAAGAATAAAGTGAGAAGATCAGCTGGAGTTCATGTAGGAGAATTACAGCAACAATCCGTCAGAAGCAACAATCTGAAACAATGTTCCATATAATATTGTTCAGTGTGTGAGTGAGTGTGTGTGTGTGTGTGCGTGAGTTTGTGCGTGTGAGAGAGTGAGTGAGTGTGTGTGTGTGTGTGTGTGTGAGTTTGTGTGTGCGTGTGTGTGTGTGCGTGAGTGTGAGTTTGTGCGTGTGAGTGTGTGCATAAGTGTGTGTACGTGAGTGAGTGTGTGTGCGTGAGCTACAGATGAATGTGACATGAGCTGATGTGATCACTGACCTGTGTTATAGTGTTTGGTACAGTAGCGTAAATCCTTCTCCTCTTTCAGTATGAACTGAGGTAAAGTCAGACCATCTGCCACCTGCACGGCTCCCTTGACATCCCACTCAAATATGAGATCATTCATTGTGTAGCCGACTGGTGAACAGGAGAAAAAACAAGCCGTTATTCAACAGAATTAAAGGCAACATTTACATGTATGCATTTTGCAGACGCTTTTCCCCAAAGTGACTTACACTTGAAAGAACAAAATAGAAACAATAAAACGACATAATCAAACGTTTAGGAGAGAGAAAAACAGGGCACAGACAACTGAAAACAATCTCTGAAAGAAATGTGGGATGTTTCTGCTTATCATTCTGGATGATTTATACATTTTCTGACACAGGTTGTCCAGAAATACACTTTCATTCATCTGCTCCAACATCTGCTCTTCATCTTCAGCCACAACATGCATCTCTGCACCACTGACCCTGAGTGTGAAGGGTTTACTGTCAGCTGTACTTACAGCTCTCCAGCTGCATTATACAGGTCTGCACATCCATGGGGAAATTCTTGAGGTCCATGGGACAGGCCAGAACCAGCGTTATTCTGAGAACAAGGCAAACTATCAGCCACAAATCAAACAACGCATTTCTGTTAAAGTGCTACATGTGCTAAAATTGTACAGATGAAATCAAGCTCTTTATAGTAGAAGCAAAGGTCTTCGTTTTTGTAGGTCTTTGCCCTCCTAAGACAGGATGAGTTTCTCAGGATGAGAGACAGGATATTACTCACAGAATTAGAAAGATTGAGGTAAATAACTCTTATATCTCACAGCTGAGACCAAGCCTTTAGTTTCTTTTGTATTATTAACAATTATTTTATTTCAATATGACACACAATAAAACAAATAGCTCATGATTTCAGCACGACTTTAGCAATCATGTTTTTCATTTAGTATAATTTTTTAGTATAAAGTAATTGCCTGTACAGAAACTTTTAATAATGTGTAAGAACATATGGTGTAATTATTTAGGACAGACTAAGATTACGGTTTATAAAAATTACCTTATACTGTACAAGACATTTCCATTTTTTGAAATCCTCAACAGTTTGTTGTCTGTGGTGACCCCATGGAAATTGGCGCCCTTTTCATTAGCAAAGAACAGGTCAGGTTTCCAAATGGAGTCCAGCATGGAGGGGTCCAGATCGAGAGAGTCATCGGGGTATTCGCTGTAGGCCAGCCGAGGATCGTTCCACTGCTGTCTGAGGAAAATGTTCACTCTGTAATCCTGTGACACAAACACGGCCGTAGCGACACGTCAGATGTTAGCAGCCAGACAGATGCTAACCTCAGTTTCACCATGACTTGTGTTATCTAGCCGATGGACCTTTATACATTCAGCTACAACACACAGTTACCTGTTACTATACGTTACTATATGACCTAATATAAGACCTGTTACCTGTTACTATATGACCTAATATATTTCTCTTCAGTCCTGATGAACCCTAAACACACATGACCACAGACTGATAAAACAGTTTTTCCTCAGGCTTCATGGCTGTGAGAGCGGAAGAAACCAGGACAGAGGTGAGAGAACAGCGCCAGCCAGTCACTCAGATCAGAAACTGTTCTCAATACTGCAGGTGATTCCAGCAGCTCCGTGAACACCAGCTGATTCTGGACCAGGTGTTGATAAGATATATTTTTGTGTGCCTCAGGGCTCAGTGTTTGATTCACTAACAGGTTTATTTTATCTTAGATCTATTATCAAAGAAATAAAGAGTGACATCAGGGCATCTGCACTTACCATTGTTGTTTCAGCAATGGAGCCAAAACTGTTAATGAAAATGTTACATGTCACGTTCACTGGTGGACCTGTGAAAACACAACCCAAAGAAAATAAATAAGTAAAAGTTCAGTGATTGTTAAGGTCAGTCAGTTACTGCTAAAAGTATGCAAAGCAGCAGTATACCAAGCAAGGAACACACAAATAAAACTCAATGTTCTCTTCAGTTCTGTTCCTGAGGAAAGCCTGCACACACATCTTCTCACGCTGCTCAGCGCGTCCATCAGTAGAAAGTTATGCTGTTATTAATCAAATTTACAAACATGTGTTTTGATGTGTAACAAAAATGCTGCTTTTAACTGGAAAAAGTAACATATTAAAAGAAACGTTGCACACATATGGAGTATTACTGTGGGAATATTGTACAAACTAACTTTTAACACCAACCCAACAACAAAACAGAGAGAGAAACACAAACGATTGTCATGTAACATGGAATCTGTACCATATGGGAAAAGACAAAATGTGCCACTTTTATAAAAGTGTAAGTGCTTTAGAAACAAAAGAAGCCTGTAAAACTACAAATTTCTCAACAGAACATTAAACACTAACACAACACATCCAATCACACATATATTCTCTGTCCAGTCTCATGCTATACCCAGTTTTGCGTAATGCCAGTGACGATAATTTATTCAGCACAGATAGATTAAAGTGTAAATGAATTACACTAATCAAAATTAATGTGACGCTATATTTATAATAACAATTCATTAAAGAACAAATGAAGGTTTGTTCTTTAATGAAGGCATCAGCAGTACTGTAACTGTTCCTGCAGTATCTGAGAAACTCCCATATCCTCCCCCTCACTGCAGTTCAGTCCTGCTCACCTCCAGTGAGAGAGAGGGAGAGACAGAAAGAGAGAGTGTGTGAGAGAGAAAGAGAGAGAGACCCAGAGACAGAGAGTGTGTGAGAGAGAGTGTGTGTGAGAGAGAGGGAGAGACAGAAAGAGAGCATGTGAGAGAGAGAAAGAGAGAGAGAGGGAGAGACAGAAAGAGAGAGTGTGTGTGTGTGTGTGTGAGAGAGAGAGATAGAGAGAGAGTGTGAGAAAGAGAGAAAAAGAGAGAGAGACCC
>JBAJNP010005064.1:0-30491 GCA_036877545.1 Yasuhikotakia modesta
TCTGTGATAGAGGCACACGTGAGAACAGGTGAGTGTGCAATAAAATAAGGTTGTTATCAAAAAGAACTGTTATAAACTCACCTTGTCTCGAGACTTAGCTGTTCTTGATAATAAAATCTCCCGGTCCACCTGTAAAACAGCTCTCAGTTGTGTCTAAAAATATTTGTATTGCATTTCATTAAGTAAAGGAAGAATTTTGCAGCGTGACCTCATATAATATCCTCATATTCACCACAATCCTCGCAATTAAAAATCACCATAGTAACTCTCCCCAACTCTGTCTTCTTTTGGTTAACTTGCCAATGTTTTGACCAATGAGAAAGTAGGATAGTGCAGGCCTCACTAAAAACAGAACAAATAAGTATCATTACAAATCCCCATCACAAAGATCACTGTTATGACAATAGAAGCCAATTAATTAGCACTTCCAGAACTTCCTGTTGTTTGTATTTGCATTGTCTATTCATCAGCTCAGGTTAACGTGAGGGCGAACGAATATTAATCGACTAGCATTGTCACACACAATAGCCCATTAAATTATATTATAATGGTATTGCTGTTCATTTCAATTTATGGGCCAAGAAAGAGGCTAATTTGGTTTAGGTTCCCTATGGAATTTCTAGAAGGTTGTACAAATAGCAGCTTTCAATTTAGGAGTAGAATCGTGTCTATGCTGCTAGGCTACAAACCAAACGGCATCAGTGATATAAAGGCCATTTTAATGTGCAATCTTAAGTGCAGATGATTATTACTTGTACAGTACCTGCTGTTCTGCCACCTTTTATAAAAAGCTTCAGACAAAGTCTGTTCTGTGACATCATCACTCCACCGGTCTGCATGGTTAACACAAATGTGAAGTAGCAACATATCTTATGTGCTACTGTAAATTCATTTGCACATACAAATAATTAGGTGTATTCTGTGTATTTTTTACTTTTTGGATTCCATTTTAAAAGGCCCAAGCAAACAAAACCTTCTTTAAACTGACGTAAACAATGAACACTTTACACATTTAAAAATCTTTATTTGGAAAATTTACAATTAAAATTCTTTGGCGTCTTCTTTTATAACTAGCATGTCACTTAAAGGCAGTATTATGTACTCGAAAAACGATGTGAAAAAGTCACTTTTCTTCTTTCATCATCTTTTGTCCTAATGTCAGCAGTTTCATTCAGTTTTTCTGTCTCTTCTTGAGTTAAACGAAACACCTGCAAGCCCTGCCCACAAACAACCACCCAGGCCCCTCCCACTGGCCCAGCCCTTAACCACGCCCCTAAACCTGCAGCATCTGCGGTGTGTGAGAACGTTACATTCTGTGGGCGGAGTCCATCACTGCTCACACGCCACAAACACATGCGTTGATCCGGTGATGTGGACACCAAAAGGGTGGAGCTTAGCAAACATAACCCAGTGAGAGGAGCAGAGTGTGCTAAGGGAACTGACCAATGAGAAAGTAGCTTTACAGACATGCCTCCATTATCCTGCTGTTCTTGATCTACCCTGATATGCAGCAGAGACAGCTGTCCATCATCTCCACCACTGGCCAATGAGATGTGGTGTTCCTCTAATTGACCAGGCACTCTCCATTGTGATAAAGCAAGAGTGTTGACTCCACTTTGGTGGACAGGTATAGAAAAGAATGGGGCAGATGGACCTAAAACACACACAGTAAATCACTATTAACATAAACTTAGCAAAACTGAAAGACTGTAAAAGGATAATTCCTAGAAATTAAAATGTGTCTATTATTTACTCTTATGTCATTTCTAAGCTATATTACTGTATTCTTTGGTGAAACAATAAGGAAGATACTTTGAAAAAAGTCATTTCATTTTGGGGTGAACTGTTCCTTTAACCAGTACATTAGCATATTCATTTTTTCAAAGCTACTGGACACAATTACACAAAGACAATGTAAATTTAGATTTAATAGGGTCTTTAAAACAGTACATACATCCACACACACAAATGCAATCAAACACATCGTAAAAAAACACAGACAGATTATATAAACATTAAAAAAAGCACAAAAACAAGGACACCACCTCATCACATCCATGAATCTCACAAACATACAGCATGTTTATGGTCTGTGGTGTGCATGACTCACCCTGCCAGCTGACACTGGCCTTACTGCTCAAAACTGCTGTTAAATCCCACACAGACACACAACCATCTGTAGTGCCACTGAACAGCAATGAACCCCTGAGAGAGAGAGAACAAGTGTAAGAAACGTGTTCAATATGGAATTACAGAATGTCAAGCAGCATTTACTCACTCTTTGTCCCGTGAATCCTCCAGCAGGTAGGTGGCAACGCTGAGTACACACCTCTGATGATAAAAACACTCCCATAGCATCTCAACCCTTCTGCTGCTCTCAGTCACGCTGAACAGCCTAAAAATACAACAATTAAAATAAACACCAATGTTAAAATGTCAAAATCATTTTATGAAACACCTCACAACCTAAAAAACAAGTCACCTCACTGCACCATCACTACAGCCCAGAGCTAGCAGGACACGATCGATCCCATCATGCACCACAGCCATAGACATGTACCTGCAAAAAACAATCAGGATTTGCACAAAATAAACAAGAGAACTACAAGAGTGAGCATCATTCCAATTAAAAATGGTACTTTAGTGTGGTCTGACCTCTAGTGGTAAACTAGTTAAAGAAACCTATCATGTTAAAGGCAGGGTAAGCTATAATTTCCAGAAAAATCACATCCTGATAGCAATCAATAAGTATGGTGGTCTAACCATATTAATATATATCTTTTGTGGGAGAAACAGGACCATAAAGTGTTTATCCAATCATTGCATTTAGTCGAAATTCAGTCTATTGCTAGCCTATTTAAAACATAAGAAAAAGTTAAGAAAGCCTCTTGTGACAATATCATTACAATTACAGGTTTCAGGTGAAAGAAATGATTTTAAAGAATAATTACAACCAACCCAAAATGTTCTTAAAATGTTATTCTAACTTAGGCCATACACACAAACCTAGTTTCAGGGTCCATTTTGACAGTCTTGTGTCGATTCCGTTTTCGTTCCCACTGTTCATCCAATCGATGGCCAGCTATCTGAGTCACCTGACAGACTGGCTGATCCTGCTGCTCATCTAGTCGAATCAGAAGCCTGTAACACTGCAGCTGGGCCCGCCCCCCTGCTGAGAACACTAACGCAGAGAGAGTTGAGGTATCCACGCTGTCTCTTTCATTGACTTTTGGCCTTTTGACCGCAGCCAATGTGCGAACATTGGAGATGTGGTCTGTCAGAACAGCGAGGACCTTCACAGTTCCACTCTGAGGTCTGATGGCAAGTACACTTACTGTAGTGTCCTCCCCGCCAGTCACAAGAACTTCCCAAAGTTCTGATGAGGCTCCAGCATTTGTGACACTACCAAGTCGACACACACAGCCAATGCCTCGTCCGTGTAGCCCCTCTTTCAGAGTGTGTCCATTAACATCAGTTTCCGTGGACGCTAATGAATGAGATGCTACAACAGCTCCTTGCTTGATGAACACTAGGGTGCCCTGTCCAAGTGTGTGTGTCTGAGAGTGTGTGTGAGTGTGTGTTGGGAGACTGTAGGCCCAGGATCGATGACCGCCTCCACAGGCAACCGATAATAGCTTCTCTTGTCTGTGAGGGTCCCATATAACAAAGTGTACTGAGTGGAAACCAACCAGGATGAAACGACCCTCAGATGTGCTTTCATTCTTTCTTACCTCCACCATCTTCTCATTCAGCACCTCTCGTTGTGGTTCTGGTCCATTAGAGTCCAGAAACAGAACCTTCTCCAGCCATTCCATCCCTCTGCAGGCCCGTTGAACTCTACGGACTGCCAGAACTTTATCTTCAACGGTCAGTATTCTTACACACCCATCTCGACCTGTAGAGTAAAACACACCCTGATGTTCACACACAGAAGTTACACCCTGCTTTCCATGGACACCGTAGAGGGAGCTGATGGGAGATAGAGGAGAGTCAATGTCCTTAATTCCTGTGTTCTCATCAGGTTTCTCTTGCTCTGCTCTCGTTTGCCTGTTCTTAATCTCATTATCTTCAACCTCTTCATCTTTGACCCTTCTGTCATTCTTCTCCCGTTCGCTGTAGAGCAACAGTGACCCTCTGCGGTCGCCACACAGGTACAACCCCTCTACGTGTGACAGGGTAACTGCAGCGGTCAACCAGCGCTTTGCACAGGGTGGCAGTAGAAATGGTACAAGCGTTTTCTCCTCTATACGCAGACCTGTTTCACCTTCTATCACTTCTATTCTCCATCTATACACCAGCCCCTCAGAGCCTGATGCTAGAAGACAGAAACCCCAGCATCCTTCAAACAGACCTTTGACCCAAAGCACAGAGTGAATTTTACCCCGGCCAGCTTTTAGCAACACACCTGCACCTAGCTGCCCCACAGGAAACACCTGGATTCCTCCATTCAGATTACCCACCGCACACACCCACACCGCAGAAGTGGAGTTCTTAATTTGGATTCTTGTGACCTCCATTACACAATAAGACTGGAATTCAACTCCCCCCTGCCAAATCACATTCCAGGTTTGATCCTGACAGACACAAACCTCTCCCTGATCAGTACAGACCAGAATTGAACTCAATGCATCCACACCCTCACCCACCCATCTGATCACTTTAGGGCAACCTTGTGCTTTAAACCCCAGATCTACCTGAGACTCTGTCTGATCTTCTGTAGTGCCTTTTGTCTTTTCTTCTGCTATTTTCCAAATTCTTATCTCACCATCTGCCCCTCCACTTGCCATCCACCCCCCCCTACAACCCACATTGCCCTCGGTGACAGCCAGAGCTCTCACCCCACCTGACCTATGGCCTCTAAACGTACGCCCCACCCTACCATCACCTTCCCACTCCCAGAGTAAGCAGGCCCCATCTTCCCCTGCACTGAATACACGACCGGGCGTAAGCCTCACACAGAACACCCGGGCCTGGTGACCGTACAGCACCCGCAGACATGCAGGCGATTCCTCCCCGCAACCGGCATCTCCACCCAGCGTCCCAACATTCCACAAACGAACGCTGCGGTCATCTGAGGCAGACGCCAGCCATCCACATTTCTGAAGGTAACAAATGCTAAAAATTACTCCACTGTGGCCCAGTAAACGTCTCTCTACCTGGGACTGGCCGTCAGGTTTGGTTCCTCCAGGCCTCCATAGCACCAGCTGGTTAAAAACAGTCCCACCCACCAGCACTGAAGAGTCCCAGCTTAAACCAATTATAAGTGCTGAATAAAGAAGGCATGTCTCTACACAAGAGTAAATAGAGAGAATGTTACCAGATTCTGCATCCATGAGCAGCAGGGCATTATGAGCTAAGGATACAGCTAAACGAGTGGAGGGCTCTCCTTCCAGCCAATGAATGTCCAGCACCCAATCTTGCAGCTCCAACAGAGAGCCAATCAGCTTCAGGCACTGCTCGGTAGAGCTAAAGTTTATGAGCCGCACTCCTTTTCCTCCAAAAACTACCAGCTCTTCTTCCTTGTTCCAAACAGAAGCTTCAGGTGAAATGACACAATTGGTTTGTCCATCTGCAGACAGCTTTTTCCTCCTAGGTCGTATTCCATAGATACGGAAGTTATGGAGAACATTTAAAGACGCACATTTTAAAGGAGAAGCCTGAAGACTGTATGCAGAGAGAATTGGTCCTTCACCTAAAAAAGACAATAAAAAACAGACAGAAAAGCATTAATGAACATTAGGATTTGAAAAAAACAAATCCTTTGTTGAAACAAATCTTCTGTTTAAAGATACTTACAGGTGCCATTTAATACAATGCATTTTACTAACTGACTGATTAATTCACCATCATGACTTGAGAATAATAAACCAGAGTAAAAAAAAACTACATCAAGAATGAATCTTTTTAAAATGCAGGCCATGACTGAATGTTTTTGTGAAATGCTATCTTTATTAAAAAAAATCAAATCTTCTCACATTATAAAGGCAATAACACCTTACCAGCTGAGTAAGGTGAAAGTTTGCACAAATTCCTGTGGCAACCTCTGTGCATATTAGTAAAATGCTAATGTTTCATTACATAACAACTGATCTTATACAAAGTGTATTAAATAGGATTAGTAGTCCATGCTTATCAGAAACAGCAACACAGGTCACATGTGTTTATACACTTACAACGTTTCGTATTAACAAATCATATTCAAAGACGTGAAATCTCAGTTACATTACATAGCAAACTAATAAACGTCAGTCACCTGTCAACAGGATTTCCTCGCCCAGGAATTCGAGCGCTGTCACGGGAGCCACCAGCACCGAGTTTTTCAAGACAGCGGTTTCCACAGGGAATGCCATCTTATCAAGACTTCTGGAGCACAGAAACACTTGTTGTATTATTGTACACCCCGTTACTATTGGTGCAGGACAGACGCCAAACCTGTCAAATCACTGAAACTAAATAAACGCTTGAACGACTCAAATCGTTCACTCATATATACTCATTTTAACAGTTTTGTTTATTATGTCAGTCCAGGATATTTCCCAGACAGATTACTTATTAATATGAAACATATATTAGTTCATACAGCATCATAAATAAACACCAATGACTTGAAACACCTAAACACCGAGACAAACCTTAAACTTCCAGCATATTGAGCCGCTCGCCGCACGCATGTTACCTCTCACTTCCTGGTTGACGCCGCGCACCGTCCAATCACGCTGCGCAACACTGCCAACGTCGCACCAAACCGCTCGTCTATTGGATAAGACGACATACGCTATTTGCTATTACAACACTGACAGACGTTCATCTTGCCTAATGCATAAATCATATGCACACCTCTCTCTTAAGAAAAATGTATACAAATCATACGAAAGGCACAGACAGCTGAACCGACCACTTTATTAACTTTGTTAATTCTCTTTGATTCAACAAAATCGCACTTGCACGTGCCCTTGAATAAGTTCCCATGAAAATGAAAACAATGTAATGTACGCAATGTCAACAAGAAGACCTAACCGTCCTCATCTTCCTCTAAAATAAAAACAAACTTGTGTTTAATAAAAATGAAAATAAAGAATACAGCAGTCTGGTAGCAATAGCACTTTTATTGAGGGCCAATGGGTCTATGGTTTCACCTCCCACAGGTAGCAGATTTTTAAAACCCCCTAACAACTAATAATAAACATGTTGACCCTTTATACCTTCTTCTTCTTCTTCTGTCTCTTACCAACCACCTTTCACTGCTTTGTTTTTGTCAACAGAAGAGAGGGGGCATATTAGACAGAACATGTACAAAAGTTTGAAAACAGATGAATCCTCGCTCTTATAAAAACAAATCTCTCACACACACTTCTTTAAATGAACCCAATGAACATATGAGGATAATAAACATGATTAAGGGAATTTAAGAGAACCTTAATAAATATTAATACATAAAATAAATACATTTCATGTCTGTACAAAATAATAAAATAAATAAAAATATAAAAAATGAGTATAAAAAGTTTTTGACAGGTAAGAGGTATAAAGGGGGTGACAGGGCACTTTTTTGGCAAAATTTATGGTAATACTGTTACAAGACAAATGAGAATTGAAGCATGTTTTTCCGTTTGAGCCGGAATCTGGTGTTCTGAGACAATCTTATCTCTGACTGCATTTAGCTCATCTCAGCATGTTCCTTCCCTGAAGCGCCAATATCATTCAGTTCCGCACAGATTTCACATTTAGATATTCTCTTTTTGTTAGAAGAACTCAAAATGGATTAAAGATGTTCTTCTGAATAACTCATTTGAAATACGTAACTCTTCCTCAAGCAATATTTGATTTAAGATAAGCTTGGATATGAAAGAGGGTTTGATTATGCCTAAATATGCTTGCAGGCTGGTTACAAAAGAGAATTATTCATTAAAGGTCTCTTTACGCAGCTAAAACAAACTCCAATATATTACTTAATGTAATCTCCAAAAGCAGTCTGGTCTATACATTTCCAGAAATAGGACAAGCATGTATTTTTACAATCTCTAATTCAAATACCTCAGTTACCCCATAAGCTTAATACTGGAGTTTGTTAAAGACATTTTTAGACCAATCCAAAAATCATCCAATCAAGTCACCTGCCTTAAACACAATCTCTTGATTGACAGTCACTATGGTCCAATCATATCTCTTATTTCATTATTCTTTATCACATTACAATCACAGTCTATGGAATTTCCTGCCACCCTCACATTAGGGTCAATACCTGTCTCATTTACACCCTTCCATGTTTGTCAGTCTCTCATTGGGCTTGATTTATGTTGCATAAACACAAAGTTGGAATATAAGGATTAGACTGGGAATGTTTAGGATTATTTTGGCTTGCAATGGGATTGAAAATGTTTTCAATCCAACCCACTTAAACATATACCCACACATATTCAAAAAACATCACTAGAGATTTTTCTTCTTCAATGAAAAAGATACAAAAAGTATAAAAGTGTTATTTACAGTCTCTCTCTTTGATCGGACTGTTTTCAACGTCTTGAGCTCCAGGTCTGAGGTTTGGAAAAGGATAATCAGTGAAATCATCACCTTCTCATGTTTTTGATTTCCTGGGTGATATTTTAAGCCCTTGATGAACAACTCTCAAGTCTGTAAATGTTCTTAGCAGGAGTTTTGACAGCTCTGATTGGCTGTCTCCTGTGAGGCTCTTGAGCCCATCTGCAGAAATGCATTGTGGGACTGTGAGGGCATCATCAAGATTGTCCATCACTTCTGTTAACTCTAAAGAGAAGGAAAAAGAGATTGAATATGTCAACAACCTTTCATACTATTACAGTCATTAGAACAAAGGATAAATGTTAAAAAACTGAGAGGCATGCAGTGAGATCCAAAAGTCTGAATGCATGTTGAAAATATATAATTCATAAACTGAATAAAGTTTGAAAATTAAATTAAAAAACAGGAAACATTTTAAAATCATGCAGAGATAACATTACTTTACAAAACGTACAGAAAAAAATTCTTATTTAACTATTTAAAAAGCTCACGACCTGTATTCAAAACTCAAAACAGAAGCATTTTTACAAACATTTGAACCCCAACAAAATTCAACACAAGACAAAAAAAGATCTGCTCTTACTCAGAGTCCTGTGACACTTCAGAGAGAGGAGGTGGGGAAGGGGAGGGGCCTGCTGAGGCATGATTAGGAGGCGGGGTTAAGACTGAGGTGTTGAAAGAGGCAAGTATAGAGGAGAGAATGTCCAGGTGTTCACTAGAAGGTGGACGACCAGACGGAGCGCCGGGTGCTGCTGCAGATGAAGGGTACCTACATGGGGGGATGGAGTCTAGACGTCCACGGCGAGAGGGCAGGGTTTCGTGGGGCTCCTCTGTGATTGGTGCAGGAGGTGAGGAGGGCGGGTGTGGCTCAGGGTGTGAAAACTGTCGAGGCGGCAGAGTCCTCAACCACTCTCTGCAGGGTTGTGCACCATTGGAGTGCACCAACTGCTCTCGAGAGTGACTGCTCATGAGAGATCCTCCAAGGTGCTCTCGAGAAACCTGTTGCCTTGTTAGCGTGTTAAGCTGTGTTCTCGAACCACTTAATGAACCCTCTGCCCCCATTAAACCCATCACACCCCCCCTAGCCATCAGATCCTCCCTAGAACCATGGATACTGTGAACAGGGCCCAGCCTCTCTCTGGACCCACCCAGGTGTTCAGCACCAAGTTCACGTCGTCGTGGCAACAGGTCAAGGTTGTCACGGGAGCGCTGTCGTCGTGCAAGCGAATCCAGGTGTTCGCGGGAGGAGTACCGGGAGGCGGGCTGGGACAGTGAGCCAGTGCCGGAGTACATGCGACCGTAGGAGGTGGCTGGGACGCCCCGGTGACCCAACGTGGAGGTTCTGTACCAAGACATCTCACAAGGAGCCTGATCTACAGCAGGCAGACCCACAGGGGGGCAACCCGAACGATTCTTCAGGATTCCTGTGAAAAGAATGATGGGAAGTTTAGGCTTTGAACTGCTCCTGTGCCATTTATGTGTGGTTTAGCATTGTGGCATTTTCCACAAACTGAATACCAAAAGGTCAGACAGAATACAAATGAATGCGTCTCACCTTTGCGTTGTCTGTGCGTGAGTCCGCTCTCATCCCCGCTGGTAAGAGCAGCTTCCTGCTGGTTATTATTCGCTGCATCCTTGCTGTAGTCGCTCCCTAGACGCCGCTCTGAGCCCCATTTCTGTAGTGAGTGAGCCTCGCACCCTTCCAGCGCTGGCCAATAGGAGAGCAGATCATTGCCATCCAGATCTGATACACAAACAGTTCCAAACACTAATAGTTAAGTATCACAAAACTAATAAAGTTGAAGCCACTTCACTTCATGGCTTTAAAAACAAAAAAAAATTCTCATTCCACTCCTTAGTTTCTAGTATTTTTTAATTCAAATTCTATTCAAATTTTTCTCAAATTGCTTTAGCATTTATGCTCATTATAATAACAAATACAAATAATTGTTTTCATTCATGCACTTGTCATAAACCTCTCTGACAGCTTAACAAACTTAACTAAAACATTAAAGCATTTAGGATTAGTGAGCAAAATGAGCTCACTGGCTTTTCTGTGAATGAATGAATGGCTTTTCTAGTGAGGGAATGCTAACATTTTTGACTGTAGACAGACAGAATGCTAACATTTTTTCACTATATCTAGCATAGTGAACTAAAGAGAGAATTGAGACACGCCCAAAGACGACAGCAAAAGACAACCTTGATACCTTTTCCACCATTGTGTGTGTGTTCTGTGAGCAAACGCTCGCCGTGAGCAGAACGTTTAAAGCGGCGCTGGATGCGTCCACGCAGACGAACGTTGTCCTCGCTCTCAGAAGATGGGATGGACAGACTTCTCTCCTCCTCCAATGAAAGATCAGAATCAGAGTCTGAGTCTTCACCTGTGAAAGACAGACAGACAGACAAAAGAAAAGAGAGAAGAATAGCAAAGTCAAAACAGAAGTGTACAACAGCAGGGATTGCAAACTGTATGTGTGTGTGCATACAGGCATGAAGGTTACTTTGTGTTATCGTACCTCCGTTGCGGTGGAACATCGCCACGTCCAGGTCAGTGGCTCCTGTGTGAGTGAGAGTGTGTTCAAGAGTCTGCCGTGCCAAGAGATTCTCCCTGAGAAACACACATCAATAATACAGACACTTTCAGCCTTTCTGTTTGTCCATTTACAACAATGCATGCAGTTGCTGTGTTTAAGTTTATAACAATGCACTCTGTGTAATGCAAGGGTGAAGATTTGAGTGCTGACGAAAACAAAGTTACCACATAAATAATAAATGAACTAAAACTACTACTTTTATACTGTCTTGAAAGAAACAGTGAACAAGTGCTTTATTGTTGACACTGCAGAGAGCATTCACACTTGTCTACTTACTGTCTTAGCAACACTTAAAAAAACAACTTTATTTTGTATAGTGCATGTTTACTGAACAAAAATAAATTCTATTTAAACATTATTTGTCAAATTTGTGATGTTAAACCAAGGTTGTTTCTCTTTTGCTTAAATGTATAAAAATGCTGCATTTCTAATCTGTGAATATCATTAAAATGCAGATAATTTACATTTAGCACACAGTTCATCTCTACATATCCACAGACCTTGCGCTACTGACTGATGAGACAGTTGAGGCTCCCAGTGTGATACGATGCAATCCACTCTGCTCCAGCAGGGAGGCGCTGTTGTACGGGTTCTGAGCCTACACACAGACACACACACACACACGCGCTTATTATCACTGCATGAGCTCAAATGTAGGGTCGGGTCTGAGATCTGTGTGTGTTGTGGGAGTCATGCATCACTGTGTGTAAAGTATGTGTTGGTGTTGACTAACAGTAATCTGTGGGGGTCTGGTGGGCTCTTCTCCTGGACTCTTATTATCCAGACAGGCCAGTTTCCAGGCCTCCTGCACCTCTGAGTTCAGCAGTGTGAAGATCAGCAATACAGCCAAACCCTGAGACACACACACTCTGGTTAATGTACTGTGGGACAATAACATTAGATTATCTATGAGTAATTTAACAATGTAATACTGTAATAATGTCCATTGCTCTATAAGCATAGACTCCTATATGATACATTATATAAACATACAGTATTGCTTCTATAGGTATGATTTAAAACACACTTGCCTGTACGCAACAGATGATGATAAACAGGTAGTAAAATGCCAGGACGCTGTTGTTAACAGCCATCAGACCAAATAACCAAACACACGTACTTAACAATAATAAGAGGAAGGCACTGCGGATAGTGGAACTGTGAGAAATTAGAACAGAAGGAATTAATGTATAACATGCCAACAAATATATCTCTGGTTTCTGCTGCAGACGTGATCAAAAACACTGGAATGAAAATTACACATGCAACTTCATAAGCAAATTCATAAGCAAATTTTGATATATACATATAGTCTCACTCACATCACGGTTAGCTTTTTAATCTCCTTTTGCGTGGGGCTACATGTCATGCGCAGGACCATTAAAAACATTCCACTGTTCATCTATAAAAGACAGAGAGACACAGAAACCAGGAAGTCATTATTCACTGATAAACTTCTCTTCATGTAAAATGTGTACTTGAGAACGACTGGATAACTGACTCTGACTCAATTACAATGCATTTAAACATCAAAGTTTAAAATATTGTAGTACTTTCATTATTAGTAAATGAATAGTTCCTTTAGGGTGAGCTATATACCTTTAAATACATCTAATTCACTGGACAGCCACATACACACACACACACTTAAAAGTATAATACCAGTATGACGACACAAACTGGTCCCGCAAAGCTCCACATGAGCTTATCGTACATGGAGATCCAGCAGAAATCTGGGTTGCCATATCCCTCCGGGTCCAACCCCACCGCCAGGCCTGCAACACACACATCACAGATCATGGCTGGTGAATATATGTTTCTGTGTGGTTATATATGTATAGATGTATATATGTGCATATGTATATGTATGTATATATGGGGGGGATGTATACCTGTAATGATAGCGGGAACTCCCCAGCCTATAGCATAGTAGAATCTCATCGCCCCATAGTTGATGTTTCTGGCTTCTGTCTGCATGCGGTACACATGCAGCGCTTCCACAAACAGCCACGCAAAAGCAGACATGAAGAAATAATGGAGAAGGATCGCAACCACAGTGCACAGGAACTGTAAGAGTCAGAGAACAATCACATGACATATACGCCATACAGTAAAAGACAGTATGTTAAGACAATGGTTAGTGCATGTGCTATGAGCCCAATGAGCTGTGTTGCTGGTTCTGATGTTGTGTGTTCAAAGCCAGCCCTCAACATTTTTCCTCATTATTATTTCTCTACGACATACATAAAAATGGCAAAAGGCCAGAAAATTATTCATCTAAAAAGTGAATCAATAAACCAAGCAAAAGTGAATTTTGAATGAACACATTCTCTATTCAACACACCCACACCCCGACGCAGCAGTTAAAATGAATGAACTCAACAGTAACAGGCTTTTAATGTGAGTGGTTTGCACTCGAGAGAATAACGTCGTCTATAGATGGTGTTAACCTGCCTCAGAAAGACACAGATGTGTGTGTGTGTATCTGTCTGAGGAGAGGCTGTGTTTTATAGCCTGAGTCCCGGTTCACATTGAGGTTTAAAGGATTTCACTACCATATTGTGCTAATGGCTGTAATGTCAGCTTCTCAACAGCAAAGGTCATATTTAAACTTCTTATTACTTTATACCAACAATAAGAGCGTCTTCTACTAAGCTAATCATAATCTTTAAGATTATGAATGTTGCTGCTGTTACACATTAAAATCACTGAATACACAGCAGACCACACAGAAAATCAGTGATTCTTGTCCATTTATACTTGGTAAAAAAACAGAATATTACAGGACATTTTAAACAAATAAAAGCTTTAAAATGAATAACACATGTTTCTGTACAATGTCTAGGAAACTGTTCAAATAAAAGTTCATTTGTGACATTGACCATGTTACCTAATTGGTCAGATTTCCGATTGCTTTTACTAAAGCAAACAGCTTTTTATAACATCACACAAATGCACACACACACACACACATACACACACACACACACACACACACTGACCTGTTGTTCGGTCTGGTTAATACCCAGCAGGTATGTGAGGTGTGACAGGAGAGTTGCAGCAGCAATGTTGGAATGAATACTGCGTGTGTTTGATTTCAGTCCTTTCAGACACGATAAAACCATCACTGTTAGCAACAGCGCCACCATGGAAACTGAGAGTGAGGAGTACGTTACTATGGCGAGGGTCACCAGGTCACCCTCTAACTGCTGCTCGGAAAAACAAAGAGAAAACCCTTTAATCAGTGAAGGCTGTATTTGTGTGAGTTTTCATGTATTAATTGTTTTTAATGAACAACAGTTGGCATTCTGTATGTGTTACAGTATGTCAGCATGCAGTGTGTGTGGCGCGTGTGTGGTACAGTATGTCAGCATGCAGTGTGTGTGGCGCGTGTGTGGTACAGTATGTCAGCATGCAGTGTGTGTGTGTCTGTGTGTGTGTTACAGTATGTCAGCATGCAGTGTGTGTGTGTCTGTGTGTGTGTTACAGTATGTCAGCATGCAGTGTGTGTGTGTTACAGTATGTCAGCATGCAGTGTGTGTGTGTTACAGTATGTCAGCATGCAATGTGTGTGTGTTACAGTATGTCAGCATGCAGTGTGTGTGTGTCTGTGTGTGTGTTACAGTATGTCAGCATGCAGTGTGTGTCTGTGTGTATGTTGCAGTATGTCAGCATGCAGTGTGTGTGTGTGTCTGTGTTACAGTATGTCAGCATGCAGTGTGTGTGTGGGGGGTACAGTATGTCAGCATGCAGTGTGTGTGTCTGTGTGAGTGTGGTGTGTGTGTGGTACAGTATGTCAGCGTGGTGTGTGTGTGTGTGTACTCTACCTCTCTTTGTGAACTGTCCATAAGGACACCAAACGTTCCCAGTCTGTGACACTGACAGCGCACATGTGATGTGTTTCTGTAGACCACACTGCAGTCTCTCACAGTCCAACAGCCCCCTGCTGATACACTGTACACACACACACACACACACACACACACATTTAAACATATGTGACAATCTGTTCTGTACAACAATATTCCTCAAAGCTTCTTGATTGGCTGTATTTTACGATGCAAAATCTACACTGAAATACCAATAAGTGGTGACTTAACACAGTACCAACACAGTCTGTCGCACATTGTGCTACAAAGTACATATAGTTACCAGCATTTTGTTGGGCACATCTTATAAACACAGTGCATGTACTGTAACTAAAGTGCAACCAAAATGTAAAGCAATTGTATGCATTGCTAAAGGATGTCAACGGTAACAATGGCAAGTGGTACAAATTAGCTCCACGTTACTGTAAAACGCTAAACACACAAATCCACACAGACTCACGGGCTGCTGTGGTTCCACTGAACACAAAGCGGTTTACTGCGGTTGCTGGTCTCCAGCAGTCGAAACTCCAGCAGGACAGGAGAGTCCAAAAAACCCTCCACAAACGTCTGATTGTTATATACAGACACGCTAACTACAGGGGAGTTTAGCACAGGGTGTCTGGGTAACCTGCAGGAAAAAAATACACATACAGGAATGTGCATTATCATATATCATGCAAGTTATCTATGTGGCACGTTTATCTTTAACTGCCCTACCTGACACCGCGGCGGTCTGTGTGGTATTTTGGGGGGAGTGCATCCCCCAGACTTCGATAGATAAGGAGGATGACGATGGTGACAGGTGCCTCTTGCAGTGATAAAGAACGTCTTGCTGCTCTCGCTTCTACCGTCTGATTGGCCAGCAGGTTTACAGGGCTGAGTGGAGATGGAGCTGGAGCTGAAACTAAAGGGTTGAGTGTCAGTGATAGGTGGCATTAGGGGGAGGGACAATCTCATTTTTCAGAGCATCTGATTGGATAAAAATCTATCTAGTGCAAGATGTGTCACTAATTCAGTTCACTTCATTTTTTCAAAGGGTAATTTCAAAATTTCTTTATTTTTTTCTCTTATATTTTTGTGTTTGTGTTTTTTAACCTTTGAAAGTATGTTAGCATATAGATGCTCCCATAGCATATCACACAAAATATTCTATTTTCATGAGGTCTTTAAATGTGTTTGTGTATGTAACTTACAGAGGTTTCGCTGTGGCACTACGGCAGCAGGGGGCAGCACAACATGTGTGTTGGCATCCCAAACAGCTTGACCTCGGAACAGAGTGCTGTGATACCGTGGAAACTGTCTCCGCACATGTGTATGATTGTCAACACGATCCAGAGTCATGACTGCAAATAACAAAAGCACAGTGTGAATTACAGCATTCCTGCGTTTAAATTACACATTCCCCATTTGTAAAACTGCAGGTATTCCCATGTGCGTCTACACATTTATCTTTTTCATTGTTATTAAACACTCGGGTATTGCTGACTTCACTGTAACTGAAGTTAAAGGTGGTTTTTACTGGAACAATGTTGCCATGACAACAGTCTGTGAGCCGATCCTCTTTTTCTCATTTGATCAATACATGTGTGGTTTTGTGTATTGATGCTGACCAATATTTGGAGCAACGAGTGCCACAGGATTGAGGTAGGTCTGCTTCATGTTCTGGGCAAGTGTGCGGGTGTACTGCTCCAACAGATCGGCCAATCCCGCAGCGCCGTTCTGACCTGAACTTTGACCCCTCCACAACGCAGCGCTGCCCGGTCCCAACAACACACTACAGCCTCGTAACACATTCTGAGAGAGAGAGGTAAATTATGCATGAAAGAGAGACAGAGATGAAAGAGAAATTAATATATAATGTTAGCAAAATTTTAATCACAAATACATATACCGCCACTCACCAGCTCCCCAAGGTAATTCGTACCTCATTGAAATGTGCATCCTGAGTGGCTGTCAAACCAAAGCCTGATTGGAGGCCCTCAAAGGTCAGCAGGCGGGACAACAGCCGCTCTGCTATCTGAAGGTCATTTCCATAGAGACGGGCTGTTGCCTCTGTGACATCACGAAGCTGATGGGCCAGTTTCTTCTCAATAATGGTGCTGAGTTCTGTCTCATTTCTTTCCAAAGCTTCCAGCTACACACAGACACAACAGCAAACAATAATGTATTGGACACAAGCATGTCCAGTGATTTATACAGAACAAAACCTTTACAAATATTTGGTAACTGTTTAAATACAGTTGAGCTCAATTTAGCATAACAGATGTTTACACATATTTTACAAGACAAATTACAAGGGCATGTAGAACTAAAAAAGAACAGAATAATCTGTGCTTTAGTTATTATGCTTCACAAAATACATACTTCAATTATCGTTTATTGTGATTTTCCTCATGGCAGTAATAGATTTTAAATGCTATTATTTGTATTATTTTTAAGCTATTACATATTCTGCAAGGCAAAAATCGTGACTAAAGGGATGAAAGTTGGAACGAACTCCAGGGGTCACATTTTTAAGGCCCTGATTAAAGGGGTATGTAAACATATGAACAGAACTGTAGTGTAGCGTCTCACAGCTGTGTTCAGCTCCACAAACGGAGGCGAGGTGCAGTTATACAGATCGGGGTCCAGCCAGCCTCTCTCTCCATCACAGTGACGAATAGCAGTTCCTTCAGGAGAAATGAATGAGTGGATAAGATGAACCTACCTAAAGAAATAGATTCATAGACACTTATTTGAAAATAAACACTCACCTACTGATCCCTTAGGACACGGAACAGCTGCAGGCAGGCTGAACTTCGTTCTAGGCCACCAGATTCCTGGTGTTATGGTCTTAGGACATCCATCATAGATCACTGAGAAAAGAGATGTGGGTTGAGAAACGGCATCACCACATGATTAACAATGAAGAGATGGATGGATAAATAGATGGGTAAAGTGATGGATGGATGTTCACCTTCACAGCCTGTTTGTGTGACCTCAGCAAACGGGTTGTCACAAACGTTGCACTGTCGACCAATCACACCGGGCCTGCACTTGCACTGGCCGCTCTCTGGGTCACATGACCTTGAGAAGGAGCCCACCGGGTAACAGTCACATGGCAGACAGACGTCACTGCCCCACTGTCGGTAGTGAAACTCCTGACACACGCGAACAAAGTCCCAATGAAACCAAATTTCCACAAACACAATTCACTAAAAGACTTAAAATGACCGTCATTAAACATCAAGAAAATACAAAAACTCATCTACAATCAGCTATTTCTACAATAAAAACATTGTATATTTAAAAGCACGGTAAGTCCATATGTTTGTGTTTTCCATTGGGAGCAATGAATAATACAATGAAAAATGACAAAGTAAAGTATCTAATACTTTATTTACAACAGCACCCCAGAGTGAGAAACACCATCTTTAATCCCCCTTAATTGCACTAAGAAACCCACACAAACAAACCAATTTCTACCTCCCCAGCCAGCAATATTTCCAAACTCAACCTCTAAGTGAACGTGGGAATTTAAAACAGGAGTCAGGTCTGAATATTCCATTATAAACTGTGTAGAGGCATCTGAGATGCAGATTAGTACTTCAGATTAGGGTCAAAAATCAGGATTAAAGGTCTTTGTGTTAAAGAGATGATTCTATTAGCGGCATGTGTGTGTGAGATGTGTTTGTTAAACACCACTAGGAATGTTTTAGGATTACGTCATAATGTCTGTAATCTGACAGATTTACTGGTTGTGTTTACAGCATTAAAATAAATTGAGAAATGCACCCTAGAGAATGTTACTGGGGTCTCGGACCCCGTTCTCGGGGGGCATGTACCTTGCAGCGACAGTGTCCGGTGGTCTTATTGCAGTCTGTGTCAAAACCTTTATTGGCATCACAGTGGCAGGGTCCACATGTTGGGTTCCCCCACCAACCACGAGGGCATTGCTGCTCAACCCTGTAAACACAGACAAACAGTCAGATTTTATCAAGTTTGTCTGAATCTAGGACAGATCTGACAGAGGACGGGAGAAAGGGAGAGAGGAGAGATAAACAGATAAAAAAGGGACGATGTTTCCGCTGCTGGGGAGGATGTGGCTGAGTGTGTGTGTGTGTGTGTTTTGAGGTAAGGCTTGAATTAGGGTCACATGAATCACAGACTGTCAGCAAACTCAAGCCTATGTTTATTCATAGGACATATCTCACACACACACACATGCACACACACACGTGCACACACACACATATGCATTTGCGCACACACACACACACACACAGCACAAATAATGTCCATCATTCACAGATTATACACGGTACATTTGTCTACTTATTACAGCTTATACAGCAGATCAGAATTAAAGCTCTAACTGGGGCAATAGGGCACAAAGAGAGCAGCTTATTTCTGTGCTTATGTAATTATGCATATGATGTCATTATGCATGTAGTGTGTAGTATGCATGTAGTGTGTACTTGTGTTGGCAGTATTGTCCGTAGTGGCTGTCGTCACAGTCGCAGATGTAGCCGTGAGATGAGCTGGGCTTCCTGTGGCATTTGGCTTGATTCTCACACGGGTTCAGCTGACAGGCATCCGTACAGCTCTTACCATAGAAACCTGCAACACAGAGACACAGAAACTATCACAGCTCAGACCTCAGGTACATACATGTCAGTATGTTTGTTCCTCAGTGAAAAGATATTTTTGAGCGTGTTTGTGTGTGTGTGTGCTTGTGTGAATGCTTGTGTTTGTGTCTGAGTGTGTGCTTGTGTCTGAGTATGTGCGTCTGTGTGTGCGGTTGTGTGTACAGTGTGTGTTTATTCTCCTGGAGGTAGTCCGTCTAAGAGATTAATTCAGAGTTTATTAGGCGAGTCTTTGATGTTTTTCACTGCACGGCACTATTAATAACAGTGAGACTGATGCAACTTCGGCAACAAAATAATGAAGTCAATGTGTCTGTGAGGATCTTCATTTAGAAGTAAAAATAGCTGATACAAGATGCTGGGAGCCCAGCACAGAAGCTGCATCCCAGCACATGGGAACTTGGGTGCATTTAAGAACAGTTTGAGGTTTTTTCTACATATCCCCTTTAAACCTTTCCTTTTGGGTCAATTAAACAAACACTCTGTTAACTGAGTTAATACAACACAAACAAACATTAAACTGTATTTTAGCAACACTTCCTCCAAACACAGTATTGCATTTTTTTTAAGATCACTAATCAAACAATATTTGTGACAAATTTTGGATCTGAAAAAAGTAAAAAACAGATTCACTAATCTAACCTGGCTCGCAAACACAGGTGTGGCGATCCCATTCGTCGGTGCAATGGCTGTGGGCGGGGCAAGGGGAGGAGGTACATGGGTTGTCAACGCTACAGCCAATCTCCACTTTGATTGCTTTGGAAGGGCGGGGCAATGCAGGGGAATCTGGACGTACCCCCAAACGTACTCCCTGAGGACAAGATCCAAAATACACAGATATATACAACTGATCCACAAAATACACACCATTTATAAACACACAAATCCAGATCAAACAGAATCTGTTAATTCTAAATACATTGTAAAAAAAATCTTCTAACACAATAATTATTTAAATAATTTGCATCTGTCACTTAGTAATTTACTGTAAATTCGCGTCTAACTGTATGAAGAACTTTGTCTCTGTTCTCTAAGTTTTCATTAATAATTCAGCAAACTAGCGACTCCATTAGGAGCTGAAAGTCACAGATAATCATACGTTCAGATTGCAGCGCAGCGATTAAAGCAAATTGCTGAAGGTGAGATTGTAACAGGCTATTAAATAACACACCTGAATACAGCCACGTATTCCATACTGAACTTCTCCTGACCCAAAAACTCCGCCCACATGCAGGTGCTTCACCTTTACACCATTAATCTCATTCCCAACAATCACTGTTCCCTGAGAGAGAGAGAGAGAGAGAGAGAGAGAGAGAGACTGAGTGCATTTATATTATTTTGCATGTATATCCGTGTTTGTGATCTGAATGAAAGTTTGTTTGTGATCTACCTTAAAAATCTTGCTATATTTTTGTTTGTTTGCAAACAGTAAAAACCATTTACAGTACAGCTAATCATAACAACAGTGATTCATGAGTTGTAGTTTAAAGACTAAAGTTGAAGTTTAAAGACTATGAAATTCTGGAATTCCAGATTATGGAATACAGTCTGAATTATAGCGCTGGGTCAATTTACAGAACTGTACATTTTTTGTACATATATGTGTGACTGTACCTGATACAGGCCAAAGTCCAGCCTGATTGTGGCGACATATCGAGTCTCTCGGCCGCTCCGGACATCCCGGAGCTCCAGCTGTAGGTCATGCCAACGTCCATCGCACACCTGAACCTGATCCAGCCTCAACCTGACAGGCCGATTCGAACCCCGAGCCACAGAAAACACCAGCTGCCCAGACACCACCTGGAGTCCAACACATATACAGTACAGTCCCACTGGTTTCCATTTTATTGCTGATGGCAGACTGTATGTGTGCATGTGCTTGTGTGAATGTTTGTTTGTGTGTGAGCGTGAGTGTGTGTGTATGTGTGTAAGCATGTGTGTACCTGAAAGATTAGGTTGGTGTATTGCCCAGCTTGAGCCTGCAGGAGAATTCCTTCCTTCGATCTGGTACGGAACACAAGCCCCATGTACCACGGCGTGCTGATGGTGACGTCATTCTTTAGGTCCCACCACAGCACGCTGTTACCAAGGAAACGATGAGGGTGGGACATCACTGTGGAAAAATCATTGCAACAGTACTCTTTTATATCTTATATCTATCATTTATACTGATTAATAGACTCAATTATTCTTTTTATTTGCACCATATTATGCTATGGCTAGAGTCTCACCTTGGCTACAGTCTTTCCCTCCAAATCCGACAGGGCAGTCACAGGAAAAAGTCTCCCAACTCACCTTGCACGTGCCTCCATTTTGGCACGGGTTCGATTTACAGAAAGGCAGCTTGGCACTGCAGCCTAATAAAGACACACAGCATTAGATCTTAACTACAGCCCGCAGCCAATCACAGAAACAAACATCACAACATTCATAATCACAGCCAATGACAGGCCAGGAATATTACATCATTATAGCTGCAAACACTCACTGTAACAATAAACTAGATTTATACTAAAAAGAAAAATGTATTTAAGATATACTTCTGCTATGTTATGCTTAAGTAAATGCATCTTATATCAATCATGTTTAAATATACCATCTAGAAAACTGCAGTAATACAAGAAAACATGGTCCCCACACACACCTGGTAAAGTGCCATTATTGGCAATAAACCCTGCCAAGTCCACAGGTCTGTTATCAATGTGCAGGTCTTTCATACAGCCAATAAACTCTCTGGTACTGAAAGGAAAATTCTCTAACAGGTTAGGAACTCCACCCAAAAACAACGGGCCAGTCAGATCCAAAGACCTGTGAGGGGAAAACACAGAAGACAACATTAAACCTGTAAACTGACGCTGTACGTCTGTGTGTGTGTGTGTGTCTGTCTGTCTGTGTGTGTGTCTGTGTGTGTATCTGTGTGTGTCTGTCTGTCTGTGTGTCTGTCTGTCTGTCTGTGTCTGTGTGTGTCTGTGTGTCTGTGTGTGTGTTTGCAGGCTCACTTCTTGCTGCTGGTCTGTCTGCCCTGAGCGGCACAGCTGTAGTTGCCAAGCTGAACTCCAAACCTCAGAGACACGGCTGCATCGCAGTCATCCACACTCAAGACTGCAACCTTCTCATCGGACGGCCCCTGAACTTCACCACTGACACTGCGCTTTGGCTACAAACACAAACACAAACACATGGAAATAAGCTTGATTAGTATTCACACTGACACCGTTACAAATATGTGCTCATCCAAAACACAGGCAGAGGTATGCAGACACACACCTCCAATAAATAAATCAGATCCCGCTGAATTTAAATCTTAATTTTTCATCATGCAATGAAATTCAAGAGAAGCGTGTCAGTTTTGTGGCAACAGTTCGGAGTGACAACACCCTTTTGCATATAAAGGAGGTCAGTAAACATTTCTAGGTTGTAAGAACATCTCCCTAATATTTCCATTAAATAACCAAAACATTAAAAATGATTTAATTAGATTAGATTAAGTTAATACAGGAATGTTAGCTAGTAAATTCCTGCAGCCACGTTCCAACATCTAGCATAGAGCCTTCCCAGAATGCGGAAGCAGCCAGGTAAGACTCTATTACTGACTATCGTCAATGGTTTAAAATAAAATGCAGATTAAGCACAAAATGTATGGATTTACATACTTCTGGTCATAAAGCTCATGAACCTTCATTAAAGTTCCAGAAAGATAGAAATTCCTAATGATTATTCCGGGATGCAAACATCATTACAGTTATGTAACTGGAAATCTTCTCACCTTGTTGTAGTAATGGATGTGAACAGTGTGCCAGTTGCCATCGCTCACTCCTCCAGGCAGGTATGGACTCACCTGAGTAGATGACTCACCTGTGTGAAGTCACACAGGGTTCAAGGCTAGATAGTTCACAAGCCTGCCTTCCAAACTTCACATATGTAATAATTTGTTCATTTCTCCAACAAACTCTTCTTTTTACCTGTGGAGTATTTGAGAACCACTTGCCTATCCAGTATCTCCAGAGCAAGGAAGTCATGTTTCTCATTAAACCGACCATTGTAGAGAAGCAAACCATTGGTTTCCAATGTGGCAAACCTATAAGACATTTAAACAAACATCTGAAGTTCATCACAAGTCTGGAAGGACTCTTACTAATTCATCTTTAAGCAGTTTAATAATGTCTGTAAATGGTTTTAAGCGTACGAACAAATTACATCCACATTCCACAATTACGTCCCTCATTTTGGTCAGGAAATATGGCAAGCGTTCAATAATCAACATCTATCAGAACTGTCAGCTTGTATTTGTTTACCTCACGTTGCCTTTGAGAAAATAATCATTCATATCCATTTTCCACTAAATGATAGACTTTCTCCACAGAGTTTCTCCACAGCTTCAATATGACATTTCTATAAGTCTGAATCTGGAGTTGACATGTTTCTCAATGTCCTCTGAGTTTAAAACTACCCAGAGAGGAAACAGGTTCACTTCAAACAGCTTTTAGTTTGACAGATAAAAACGCAGGAAGATGTTTTACGCTCTCCTGAGCAGAGACTTTTAGTTTTAAAGAGTTTTTAAAGAGCACGGCCAGTCTGTGCATTGAATGGCATTCACAATGGATGTTTCAGTGCAAAAATGAAAGCAAGACTTTAAAAGAGAGAGAGAAGTGGGATAGAGCAAGAGAGGGAGGGTGGTTTATTGTTTCGGAGCATCTCGGGAGATTAAAGGTTGTGCCCTTTCCCGATGTGTTGATGTTTGGCATATTAATAAATAAAATATCTCTGTTTTAGTCACTCTGGAGATTACAACATACAGTACATCCATTTTATTACCTCTGCTCCTTAGCAACCAATCCCTGACCAATCAGAGTACATGAGCAGAACACGGCACTCACAAGAGGACAGAAATATAACAAGACGGGATAAAGGGAGTAAAAAGAGCTTAAGATGGAGATGGAGTGATGGACAGGAAATAATTGCGAGAGAAGAACAGGCATATAAAGAGGAGAGAATATTTGTAATAGTTAAAGATTTCTTAACAGGCAAAGCTATAAGTTACAATTTAAAGGTAAAGAGTGAAATTTCTTGATCATAAAATATTTGGTAAGCATATTTACCACCATTGGCTCAACCAATGGCAAAAGACTTGGTAGGGACTATGTCTTTTTGGCTGACCAATGGGAGACAAGACTGCAAATGACACTAACAGGTGTATTTCTGTCTGTTTTACTCACGAGAGATAGATGGAAAGGTGGAATCGTTGTCTAAGTCCTCTGAACATGATGAATGATTTTGGCGGGAAAGATCTAGTGGTCACGGCGCAGTAGGGCTTCTCAAAACCTCCTGCAGGACACTCACACCTGAACCCACCTCCAGAGAGCTCACGGCACGTACCGCCGTTATGACAAACACCCGCCCCGCACCCGCCGGATCGCCGGTCGAACTCACAGCGCTCACCTGAAGCAGATAAAGAAAGCACAACAATTTAAACACAATCTCACACATCCTGCAACATTATTAGGGATTTACTTGACAATCTAGGACAAATTCACAAAAAATGTATACAAAAAAACAAACACTGTTCATTTTTAAAGTATGAATGGATACACGTTGATGATTCCCATTTGACTGATTTAATCAATCTAAAATTGATCAATATATTGATCGATACCAAAACAACAACATTCAGATCTGATTTTGTATTGCTAGTATCAATTCTAATATCAAGTCAACTGTTCAATATCAAGCGTTTCCGTGAACCAGTGGTTTTGTTATCCGAGTAGAAAAATAACAGCTCCACTTTCTATTTCTGCTCTGCTTGAAAATCACAGACTGAAATGCTACACCGCAACGGTCACAAACACGGCTCCCTCAGAAACTATTTCACACAAAATAACAATGAGGCTATGTGTGGCAGCTATTATAATGGGTTTGTGTGACATTTGTGACGGCTATTTAAATATAAAACACAAAAACTGACAACGTGCTGCAGTTGTGTAGTGTTCCCCATAAATAAAGTTCATATCTAATATTATTAATGAATTATGGCTTTTAAACTTAATTTAACAGTATTACACACCCAACTTCATTACATATATTTGTTTAGACAAATTACACAATTGTATTGTTACACAATCTTAAATGTTGACATTGTAATCTGTGAAACACAGAAAAATCTAAAAACACCATTATTTTTATCAACAGAGAAGGTTACGTTGTGATAAGCCTCAATGGACCGATAACACACCCAGACACACACACACACGCTTAAACATAAAGCAGCGTTTTGTTTGGGTTTTTAAACTTCAGTAGATCCTGCCCTTAGGCCTTATATTGCTGAACAAAATATGAGCCAGACTCAGTGATGTTCCAACATTATGTTGGTGAGCCTTTGGCAACAGTTAAATAAACCACAATAATGCTAAAACCTCTGACACAGACTCCATCTCTCTGAGTGTAAAAATTCTGCTTTAAAAAGCATTTCAAACTTTGACCTGTCTAACAAAAGTAATCACTTTCCTTCCAAAATGCTTTAAGACAAACCACACAAACTGAGAATATTTAAACAAAGCGCTAAAAAAAGGAATCTAGACACACACACAGAAATATGCAGATAGCAGGCTTGCACATTTAAAGTCCGGCCTTTCTCACACTGGCTACTTACACTTGAAATGATTTGCATATTCAACAGTAAATGAAGGTATTAGCATATTCATCATAGCTTACAAGCACATCACCAGGGAGGAAAAGGATTTGAGCACACAGTTCTCCTGACAGCACCAGTCCAACTGAATATTCAAAAGCCAAATAAAAAATCTTCTATGCCCAACCCAAAAACTAAATATATAAACAGGACAAAGTCTTATAAAAACATCATAATTCATTTACCTACAGTGAAGACATACAGTGACCAATAACTGTTAACTATTCATTGTTTTCTGTCTGGATAACAGCACAGCTGTTAATTTGACTACCATCTCTATTAGCGTTTAGCGGAAGAGGTCACATGATATGAGAGTAATGATGACATCATCTTTATTTTTAGATGACAGACAGACCTTATAGATCCTCTGACATGTACACAAGCAATTGTGAGGAAACATTTCACACCCACTGCCTGCACCCGCTCACAGATTCTTTACTGACATACACACACGCTCACACAGATACCAACAGCAATTTCTTTATCAGAAGTACATGAATACAAAACTGTGTACATAAAAATACATGTACAAACAAAATCACTTAAACAAACACAAGCATTACACACTTAATCTTGTGCAAACTCCACAACCACAAGCAATGCATGTGATTGTACACATAGATATTTACCTAAATGTACACAAAGAGCCTTCAAATAAAGTTATCTTGACATGAACGGGAGGTGACCTTTAAATACACTGATGCTTTTACACATGCAAAACAAATTTCCATTGATTCTCTGTGGACTCCAAATCACTTAGATAAAAAACAGCATGAAAAAAACTCTCAAGGCCACTATCCATGTCTATGCAAACATCTCTCAACCTTTACATTCTCTCTCTTTAGTCTCTAGATACATTTGCACTCTCTCTCTCTCTCTCTCTCTCTCTCTCTTTTTCTAAACTTCATGAACTTCCTCTTAAGAGCACATTACTTGTTTTGTCCTCTCTCTCTCTTTTTCATCTTCATCCCTCTATCCTCTCAGAATATTTCATAATGCATTCTCTCCCATCCGTTCACATCATGTATAATTCATCAAAGCCATTCTTCTCCTCCTGGGCTAAACCACCTTCTCAAACCAACTACCCTCTCCCAACCCCCCACACACATGGTACGACCCTCAGGGTATCCTGCATCTGCCCCCACTTTCATCCTTCCGTTTAATCTCTCGCACTGCGGCTTTTGTTTCAACAGTTGCTCATTTACTTTGAGAGAAAGAGTTTAAATTTAGTCACCCACACACATACACAAATTAAAACAATTACTGTAATTGGTTAACGTTTGTGAGTTCTCGCTGGTCGGCACCTGCAACTTTTCAGCAATTCTGGTCCAGCACTAAGTAAAAACTGGAAGCTAGGGGATATGAGAATAAACTAGTGAGTTTAAAAATGGGTTTATAAGACCAGCTACAAAAACACTCATCTGTGTACTCTACACACATACACACCTGTGCAAGTCCACACACAGTCTCACCTGTGTAATCCTCTCTGCAGATGCAGGTGTATCCCCCCTCCCTGCGAGCACACACTCCTCCGTTCATGCAGGGGTTCGAGTAACACAGGTTAATCTCAATTTCACAGTAATCTCCAGTAAATCCCGCCGGACAGCGGCAGCGCAGGCCTGTGATTGGATGAATGGGCCGGAACAGGGTGGATGGTGATGCGATAAAGGGGGCGGAGCTATTGAAACGGAGAACGCTGATGCACTTCATGTAGTTCTGACACGGCTCACGCAAGCACACGTTATCATCAAACGGAAGGACCTGTCGATACACACAACAATGTCAGAAAGTGTGTGTGAATGTGTGTGTTTGTGAATGTGTGTGTGGGTGTCTCTAAAAGTTTTGATTTTTCTTTATATTAACTTTTTAATGTATATAATTGATTTAAACATTAAATCAAATCATTTTATATTATTAACATAACTTTTATATTATTTATTTCTTATCACTAATAATATTTTAGTGGTCCCTTTAGTGGAACAAATATTTCAGGTCCCTTAGGTGTGTGTGTGATTTTTACCTCCATATGTGCCAGAGCATTGAGTCTGGGTCTGCTGAGGTAAAGCTGTTCCTCTAAAGCCTCTGATGGGAAGAACTGCCCCCCCGGCAGTCCTGCAGAGAAGCTCACGTTGAGCACCTGCCCCGCGTCTGCATCCGGCTGCACGTTAAACACAAACACGTCATCCGGAGACACCGACAGCACCGCAGACACGCCCTCCAGGAAGTGAGTGAGCAGAGGGGACAGGAAGTGCTCCTGGGACATGTTCTGCAGCCGCACTGTGACGCTGCTGCTGAGCATCTCCTCAGTGATGATAAGAACCCGCAACACACACTGAGCGCTGATGCTGTGAATGCCATCTGAGAGAGAGAGAGAAAGAGAGAGGGAAAATTGGATTAAAAATTAAAGCTCTGATTTCATGGATCTTATCAAGTTCTGTGAAACAGGAAGTTTGGAAAGGTCATTTTGAAAGCCAGTAGCTTTTAGTTATGTCACTGCCATGAACTATGATTTGGTTGACAGGAGGTGGGATTTTTCTTATTATAGAGTGCTGCAAACGTGTTGTGCATGATGAGCATCAATATTTTTCCTCTGTTTCCCTGGCAATATAAGACTTTAAATTCTAAATGCATATATATATCTGGCAGAAATAACTTTTGTATACATACCATTAAAGATGCCCTACAGTCCAACAAGTAAAAGAAAATCACTTTTTTGACAGCAACAGAACGTCTACTGCTTCTGATTGTCTCTGGAATAGAAGAGGACCTTAACCCATTGGGTTTGTGTCAGCGTTGTCCTCGATATCACCCACAGCTCACAGAGTGTGAAATTAGCAACATGCTACTGAGCAAACCATGCGTGTTTATTAAACACACACAGACATACACAAATACACACACATAACCAGTAAAGACCTACTGTCCATCCTGAACTCTTAACAGCCAATGAGCAAAATCACACAAGAGAGACGATTTTTATGAGAGTCCTTAAACCACGGTTAGTTTGAGTTTCAACACAACATTATCTCTAAGTGGTAGTGCTGTTTGTGTTTGGAAATTTCAGTACCACTAACAAAAACAATGAAAAAGCAATTCAGCATCCATCCATCATGTTTGTACAACACTGCTGACTGTTTGGCGGTTGGTGTTCAATCAAGTAATGTCTTCTGAATACATTAATTTTGCATAGAAATTGCACAGCATTGTGATCTGCATTGTGTCTCTTTAAAGCAAATTGAGCTAAAGTAAATTACACAGAGAGAAGGAAATGATTCAGCAGAGAGAGAGAGAGAGAGAGAGAGAGAAAGAGAGAGAGGTAACAAGGAGATACGGGAAGGTTTTAAAGCACTGAGGATAAAATGGAGGGGGGATCACATTGAAAGAGAGACGTCAGATCATAATGTCAACCCCTTAAAAGTCCCTCTTTCAGTGCTGATAAGCTTTTGCCATTATATTTCTCTTCCATCCCCCACATCTCATACACACTAAAACCACACCTGCCATTTTAACTCACAACCGTAATTTATAACCACGTTACCTGAACAGCCAACAACCATCTTTTATCGGACTAAATGTCGGTTGCCTATAATAATGATGGTTTAGGGTATATACCTGCCTGTCGCTTGAATTTGCACAACCCAGCACAAAATTACAAGCATTGGTGCACCAGTCCGGATCAAAACGATATGATTGGGCCCTTCCTGGAATTAAATTACTAGGCCCCGCCCCCATCTACTCCCCAGTGTCGAAGCACAGCTAGTGTTGTGTTTGTCAGTCACAATGTGCGAGTGCCTATCTGGGGATGACAGCCACGATTTGAAGTTTTAAATGTCACTGAATGTCTCAGTGTGTAAGAAGATTACATCCTCCTTTGATGAAATGCCACCCAGAGAGAGAGAGAGAGAGAGAGAGAGAAGTGAGAAGAGAAGTGTTTACATAGACAACAGAAAGATGAAGGCAAAATCTAACAGGCAGGAGACCTGAGAGAGTTTTTGTGAGCGACGCTGAGATGAAGAAAGGACTGACAGAGGAGTGGGATGTACAGCAGAAATGGGGGAAGGGTTCTGAGGTGGCAGCTGGTTTGATTATGGATTACAAAGCAGTGACACCCTCCCTACTGACCTCCCAAAACACTCCCTGCCCCTCACTCCCTTAACAGACACACAGTCATTAAAAG
>JBAJNP010005065.1:0-30490 GCA_036877545.1 Yasuhikotakia modesta
TAACTAATAATCTAATTTTGCATGACCTGCAGACCTTAGTGGCTCAAAAGCAACAGTGGATGTGCTACCGTTGGCAGACTTTGTTGTCCCTGTAACAGGCATGGGTATAATTGCACTATTAAACTATTATGTTGAACTATTATGTTTGGTTTTTACAAAGTATTAACTAATTGTTATGAACTACAACATTTTCCATTTCAATTCTTTGTCTGTGACAACTTTTCATTTTATTCACAAAGAAACTTCTGCAGAAGTGGCCATTGAGGAAGAGGATGAGCTTATGATTGTTGAGAATGCAGATGAGGATTCAGCTCAACCTTGGATGAAGCCCCATAATTCTGTACAAGAGAAATTGGTAGTCCTACATGTATTCATCATCAGTGCTAAAACACACTGTCCACAGTAGCCTTATCACAACATCCGCAATTTGTGCCAAAACTATAACATCCATTTTATCACTACTGTCTAAACAAAATCTGTTTTAATGTATTAATGTAAGTTATATATTATTAAGTGTGTCCTTTCCTTCTTTTGTCCTTTGCAGCTTAGATACATTCTGGACACGGAGTGGCTGGCCGATGAGGTTATTGTGAAGGAGGGAGCAACATGCCTCACAAGAGAAGATTTTTGGACTTTGGGTTTGAGAAGAGAAAGAGTCTGATGTAAGTATTAACACTTGCGTGTAGGTATTTTTTGATGCACCAAAAAAGTTAATCAGTGGGTGCAATGTATGTATTGTTTTTGAAAGAATTTAGTATGTAAGTATGTGCTAGCTGTGTTCATTTTTTTTCCAGATTGGAAATGCCTGCATGAAACTTATCTATGAAGAGGCTCTAGCGCATGTATTAATATTTTTTCACATTACTTTATATCAGCAATTTGTAGTTTTTAACTTTCTTAGAGACTTATTTTATATAATATTTGTAGTTTCTAACTGTCTTACATTGCTTCTTAATTTCATACATGAATGCCAAGTGGTCTTCTGCTCAATTCCTTTTGCTCTCACAGGGCAAAGACATATACATTGCTGACATGTATATCGTTGCCACATGGAAAAGTGTTGCAAATCCCCTAGCCTATTTTCCTGTGAGCATGGAAGAATAAATCATAGAATTTGGCATCAACCTTCATAAGGAAAATAAAAGTGATCTTTGCTGGTGTTATGTTTTTAGGAAAATGCTGACATGAAGGATGCCCTTGTGTTCCCTGCATGGACACAAGCTGCCGGCCCAGATCATTATCTCTTATGTGTAAGAATGTCCCCCCCCCAACTCAATCACCCTGATTTTTTCCACATATCACATTTTATACAGCTTTGGCTTTTTTTCTGGGTTGGAGGGGTTGTTCTTTTGTACTAGTTTTAGAGTGGGCTGGTTTTAGCCCAGTGTCACAAGGCAAAGGTAATGCAAACATGAAATGTATTGTCCTAACACTTTCTATACTTCCTGGCCACAACCATTGCTTGTGTATCCCTAAAGGTGCTGAAGCCACTTTTAAGAGAGATCCTTCTACTCAACTCCCTTTATAGTAGTCACCAGTCTGGTTTTGGAGATGACCAGTACAGAGACATCTTTAGGTCCACAGCTAAGATATAGTTGCCACGTTCCTATGGCATATAATGTACAGATGCGGTTGCATTGTTCCAGCTGCCTGTTTGTTTATTGAATATAGTTGCCACGTTCCTATGGCATATAATGTACAGATGCGGTTGCAGTGTTCGGTTGCATGGTCTCCCCATGGCTCTTTATGTTGATTTGTGTTTTTTAGCGTAATCTTAGGAGTATTGCACATACTCTTGACCCTGGACAGTGGACAGAAGCCACAGGATTTGATATTGGGGTGACACAAAACTACAATTACATATTTTTCAGCTCTGTGTATTAATTTTATTTTCTTAATTTCAAATTCTTATATTTGTATCCTTGGTTCTTCCTCAACAAATCAACAGCAATGACTGTGGTGTTTTTATGGTCATGGTAAGAAAATATGGGAAGGGGGTGAGGGGTTTAACTTTCTAGTTAACTAGAAAGTTAACTAGAAAGTCTAGTTAACTAATCTAGTTAACTTTCAATTTAATTTTCTGTTAGCTTGACATGCCTGCTATCAGGGAGTGGTGGTGTCTACGTCTAACCGAGCGGTTTGAGACTGAGTGGTTTGTATACTAGGTTCTGCACATTCTGCAAGTTCCTTCCTTGCCAACAGAAATTAACTGACCAAACTGAGGCACTTGAGCACAGACAAAAAAAGCAATAAGCCATCAGCCTAGTCATAAGTCATTATTCATGCCATGCCGTTTGTTTTTCATGATCAACATGACAACATCCCATTTATATTCTTTATTTACTAAATTCAGACAATTTTAATGCAATTAGAATATTCAAATTCATATTGGGGGCCGACAATTAGATTTTTTCCCCCTCTTTCTTTAAAAATGGCATGGGAAAAGGTTTGCCCACTGGACCAAGGAGGCAAGAAGTATGTGTGAAGGGACAGTGCGACGTAGGGTTTTTTCAGGGCTAACTCATGACTTGCCCCAACATGTTGCTGCCCAGAGTAACCGGACGCTCTCAAACCAGGCGTTGGTGGACTTCATTGTGGCAAAAAAAAGCAGATTACCACATTCAGACATGTGTATCAATAATGCATTTCAGCCCAATATCTTGTCTAATATATAAAAAAACTTGCAGAGACAAACATGGTAATGTTTTAATGTCATTCTCAATTTTGTTTTCACAGTCCATCATCAGTGGGAAAAAGAAATCTAAGTGGCTTGACACTTTTAAGAAATGTTCTGGTAAAACGGTGCCAGTGTATGTTGATCAGGACCAAGTTGATAAAATTTACACTCACCTTTCCTCGATCCTGGACAGCACACCCTGGCACGGGCAAAGTAATAAGGTTAAATTTATTATGGATGTCCTTTTTCCAGAGGTAGGTCTCATGTGTTAAGCTTAGTTATGCATGGTGTCAGATTCACTTTTGAGTTTGTTGTAAAAGACTTAACATGCAAAATTATATTTGGCTTATTCTGGGTGTGCTCAGTCTCAATTCTTTCTCTGGTAGTCCATCATCTGTGCCCTCACTTTGACCGAAAATCTATCTATCCTCGAGGCAGAGGATAGATTTCTAAGAGGACCCGTCATCGACTTAAGGTATTGCATATGATGAAATGAAAAATGATCAAACATGACACCCTGCCATTATTTACAATTAATGATTTTTTTTTACTTTTTTTAAATCAGTGAGCGGGAGGAGTTTGACAGGAAAATAGACAAAGAGTTAAAGAAGATGGGCAAGCTGTAGGGTCATCACCTGATGTCAGTTGATGTTAATAAAAACATTTTTTCACAAAAGTTGTCTTTCTTCTCAGATGACTAAATGACCTTGGCATTTTAGAAAAGGTTCAAAAGTTTCATAGCTGTATGACAACCAGTTGTGAATACAACATATGTTATCAATGGTCTATATCATTACACACTAACTTTATTTATTATCTGAATGTAACAATTTTAACTATTATATTTATATCTATATAACTAATATCACTGGTGCCTTTTCATTATACTGTTAATCTGTTATGTTAATGTAATATTTATATTTAAAGTAACATAAAAAATCAACATCTATGAATGGGACGTTCATTAATGTCCAAGTTTCGTTGATTTGAATGGTTATTTCGTGGTATATTGTCTCCCCCTACTGGACGCATCAGAAACAACAGGGGCGTGAAACTGCCTTGCTCCAGGTCTGCAGCCTCCCCCTATAGACTTGAACCGGCGCCGACGGCATGTCACTATCACGTGTGCGATCAAAGCACCGCGAGAGCGTCTCGAGATCAGCCGGCGGACTCAGCCAGCGCAGTTTATTCAGAGCGACTGCAGGAGCGCTGATGACGACACAGCTGCTTTACAATTGGCCAAATTCAACACATGACAACAATGACGTATTTCTGGTTTATTCTGACAGCTTAAGTCCCACTGATACTCATATGCGGACTTTCCACATAAAACACTTAACTTTTCATGTCATCTTCATCTCCTAAATTATGTTTATTAAAATATTGCATTTTTTACTGCAATCACTTTATTGTTATTTGTTTATTTAGGTTTTGTGCATAGGTTTTTTTGGTCTCTTTCATTCAGACCCTTTACTATATTCAGCTGCATAACCTAGATAATAATATTTAATGGAATAACTCAAATGTCAGTCCAACATCATTAAATTAAATGTAATGTGATCATCATGCATTCTGATTTATACTAATTGTGTAGTTGCTGGGTTCATCCTTCTTCACCTGCATGTGATTACTGTGATTAATAAAAAAATAACATCCTAATCCTTTTATCTGCTATCAAAATCACATTCAACACTTACAGTTATTATCTTCACAGATTACTTTTATTAAGTTGCAGTAGTAAAAACACATATCAATAATTATACTACACAAGTTATGTATGTTCAATATGTTCTTAGTTTATTTAACCTTTCTGTTAGCTCAACTGGTAGAGCATTGTGTTAACAGAGGTTGTGGGTTTAGTCCTGATAAGAAAGAAATGTATACATTGAATTCACTGTAGGTAACTTTGGAGAGTGTCTGGTAAATGATTATTTACTTCTTTCTGTCATTATGACACCCTTTCAAAATATTACATACATCTTAAAGGATTATTAAAACATAAGCCAACTTACACACACACACACACACACACACACATATATACACACACACACTAATGAATGAGATGTAGTGGGTCATGTATTAACAAAGCAACAAAACTCATGGAGATGTTTGGCAGGAGTAGCTTTTGAGACGTTAAATCTGTCTGCTGCCCCACGGTATCACTTCTGATTGGCTAATGTCCAAAGACAGGCAAGACACTCTGTGTGAGTGGCAGTTTGGTTTTCTGTATATTAATATAAACAGGGCCAAGGGTGGTAATGACATCCTGCACAGGTAGAACACAGGTTATTAAGACAATGTTTTTGGTGCATTATTTTATGGCATAACAGACAGTTATGATACGTCACCCCGAAGAAATGCGATGTAAACAAAAGACTAATCATCGATATTACAACGTTATTGTTTCTTTGGATTTAAAATGCTTTCCGGGATGTTATTCGTTGGACTCTTACCTTTTCATTCGATCTGGAGCTTTTAGCCGTGGATGCGCGTTCGGCTCCGTGTTTGTTTACGTGTGTTGTTATGTTTACTGTTTACATAAATGTAGAAAATACATTCGTTATACACTTTTTATTATACCACTTAAAAACCACTGAAAAACAGTGGTCAGTCTTAGATGCTTGGGGGTTAGACCTTTACAATGATATATAATTTGTGAAGATTAATGATATTATTTTACCTTAAATCTACACATAAACATTTAACTTGTGCATAACAAAGCGCGTCAGGACGCCGGCGGGTTGGTGCGGGTTAAGAGGTTAAAGTGTACTCCAGAAGATAATACTCATCAGAAAAGTAGTCAGAGACACTCAAAGACAAAGTGCACAAAATCGGGTGTTCCATCGAGTAAGCCTATTACCTGGACTGAACAACATCAAAACAGCTAATTGACTGTTTGCTCCAGCTGTATTAGCTTTTCCTGACTTTTCACAGCCTTTCGTATTGCACACAGATGCATCAGCTCAAGGGTTAGGTGCAGTATTATATCAGATGCAAAGTGGAAAACTGCATGTTATTGCTTATGGATCTCGTACTCTTTCTGCTGCTGAGAAAAAATACCACCTACACTCAGGCAAGCTTGAATTTCTTGCTTTGAAGTGGTCAATCACTGAAAAATTTCGTGACAATTTGTATTATGCTCCAACTTTTACCGTATACAGTGACAGCAATCCCCTTATGTATGTCCTGTCCACTGCCAAATTAAATGCTACAGGTTGCAGGTGGGTGGCTGAATTGGCAGATTTCCACTTCACCATCAGATATCGTCCAGGCCGTGAAAATATAGACGCTGATACTTTGTCCCGATTGCCTCTTGACATGGAAACCATGATGGAGTGCTCTGAGGAGTTATCGTAGGAGTAATAGGTGCAACCATTCAAGCTGTAGAAGCTCAAGAAGGACCCAGCATCCCATGGTCAGTTTTGACCAACTGTTCATCTATTGAGACATGGCCAGCAGTTCAGACAATAACTCCGTTGTCTGCAAATGAAATCAAAGAGGCTCAAATGAATGACCATGATATCAGTCCTGTATATAAATGCAAACTGTCTGGAACAAAACCAAAAGTGAAACAACTCAAAACATACCGCTTAAAGACAAAATGCCTGTTTCGTGAACGGGGTAAACTTACCTTTAATCAGGATGGTATCCTCAGTAGAACCACTTCCACTCATACCCAGTTGGTCTTGCCGGAGAAATATAAGGAAACTGTCTTACAAGAGCTTCACGACAAAATGGGCCATCAAGGTACAGATCGTACTCTTTCTCTCATTCGTGAACATTTTTTTTGGCCACATATGCGGGCAGACATTGCGTATTATGTCACAAAAGCATGCAGATGCATAAAGCAGAAAAAGCCCTGTTATGAGACAAGAGCACCATTAACAAACATTGTGACCACTCAGCCCTTTGAATTGATTTCTATTGATTTTCTCCATTTAGAATGCTGCAAAGAAGGTTTTGAGTATATACTTGTAGTAGTCGATGATTTCACCCGATTCGCACAAGCATATGCCACTACTTCTAAGTCTGGTAAAACAGCTGCAGACCGCATCTTTAATGATTTTGCCTTGAAATTTGGTTTCCCTTTCCGTATACACCACGATCAAGGTGGAGAATTTGAGAACCAGTTGTTTGAACAGTTCCAAAAAATACTGCGGCATCATAGGTTCAAGAACAACCCCATACCATCCACAAGGCAATGGCCAAACTGAGTGTTTTAACAGGACATTGTTACAAATGCTAAGAACGCTAACAGAAAGTCAAAAATCTAACTGGAAAGACTCCCTGAATAAGTTGCTATATGCTTATAATTGTACCCGCTCAGAAGTCACAGGGTTTTCTCCTTTCTTCCTATTATATGGAAGGTCTCCAAGACTGCYGGTTGATATGTTGTTTGGACTGAATTCAGAAGCTCCTACCTGTAATCAGAAAGAGTATGTGGAGAAATGGAAACGTGGAATGGAAGAGGCATGTAAAATCGCAAGAGAGTGTGCACGAAAATCTGCAGACAGAAGCAAAAAGAACTTTGACAAAAAGGTGAGAAGCACTACACTGCATTCAGGTGACCGTGTTCTTGTAAATAACCTAACACCATGGGGAGGCCCTGGTAAAATTCGCAATTTCTGGGAAGACAGCATCCATGAAGTTGTGCGACAGATGAGTGGTGAGTTTCCCATTTATGAAGTTAAGCTAGAAACGGGTAAAGGGTGATCCAGAGTCCTCCATCGCAACTTATTAATGCCTTGCGACAACTTACCTCTTGAGGCCGCTCCACCGCCGAAGGTCAAACAGAGGCAAGAGTTGAAAACACCTCAAATGGAATCAGAGGAGGAGAGTGAAGATGGATTAGACTTCCACTATGCGTCACCACAAGTATTCCAACCAAACCAGGTTATTGAATCTGACAGTTGTGAATCTATACCTACCACAGAGTCGGGTGAGCATCAAAATGGAGTCCTGGAACAACTATCTGCGTCCACATCGTCTGCTGAAAGTGACCAAGAGCAAGGAACCATCTTACCTGATGATGAACAACTTCCTGCATCCACGTCGTCTGCTGAAAGTGACCAAGAACAAGAGACCATCTTACCTGCTGATGAACAACTTCTTGCATCCACATCATCTGCTGAAAGTGAGGAAAGGAGTCAAATGGAGCAAACTTAACAGCTGCCTAGGAGAGACAGACACCCACCAGGAGTACTCACCTACGATAAGTTAGGTTTACCCACTTATGTCAAACAATTAAATGGAATCTTGCACTCTCCAGAGTCGAAATGGCAGTATGTGCCTGCTTATGGATTTTCGACGTGGTTGCCACCAGTTCAGCAATGCTGTTACCAGTTGCCTTTTGTATATGGACTTCACTAAGCAGGAACCATGAATTCTCAAATTTGCAATGAAGCTAAATTTAAATGAAACCATTGGTTTCTTTGCAATATTACAGTCTGACATCTGAAGAACTGATGGGCTGTTTTATCTAAGGAATAACTTTAACAATCTTTGCACAAATTTTCAGAATATCAAAACATAGACTGTTTGCCTTATGGATTGTCTTGTTTTGAGAGGCTCTTAGTCTTTTAAAGGCCAAAGAAAATGTGGACTTTTGTTTCATGCCTAAATTTTGCACTTTGGGAGCACTTATGGACTGTTCTTTTTCATAAACCGTTGATTTGAACTAAGTTTAGTGCAATGAATGGACTGAAAATGCTGAATCGCTACAAGAACTCTGGCACTATAAAATTTGTGTGACCACAAACGTGACTGAGAACCTTACTTACACACTTGTGTAACAAAAAACAAAATAAAATAAAAAATGTCGAGACGACATTTATTTTTGTAGGGAAGTGTGTGACAGAGAGAAATGTACATGTTTGCATAATTTGAATTTATAAGTTATAAATGTACATGTATATTATTTTATTATTTGGGATGTTTTGAATGGTTTAGATGTTCATAGAATTCAGAAAAGTTATCAAAATAGATTAGGTTAATCTGTGATCAATTAGTTTGGCACAATAAGGTGTGCAATCATTAGTCAGGCCTTGTTGATCACTAGGGGGAGAACTCGCAATGTTTCTCCATTACACATAAAGTTTGCGGTGAAGAAGCATCCTTGAGTGTACAGGTCCTTCTCAAAAAATTAGCATATTGTGATAAAGTTCATTATTTTCTGTAATGTACTGATAAACATTAGACTTTCATATATTTTAGATTCATTACACACAACTGAAGTAGTTCAAGCCTTTTATTGTTTTAATATTGATGGTTTTGGCATACAGCTCATGAAAACCCCAAATTCCTATCTCAAAAAATTAGCATATTTCATCCGACCAATAAAAGAAAAATGTTTTTAATACAAAAAAAAGTCAACCTTCAAATAATTATGTTCAGTTATGTACTCAATACTTGGTTATACTTGGTTCCCCCAATACTTGGTTCCCCCAGTTTGTCTGCGGGAACAAATCATAAAACAACAACAAAGTTTATCAGGTGTTGATACCCAGGGGCTGGCCTCAAGCTGACCAATCTCCTCTCTCCCCCCCTCTCTTTGCTAGGTTCTGATCACAGAACATTTACTGTTTTGTGAAATAATCAAGATTTCATTTCCATGTTTAGTATTGTAGCATTCCCAGCTGAACAGATGCACTTTACTCTCAGAACTGATGTTTATAAAATATTTAATTTTCTGAAAAACACAATTAAACACCATAAAAGCTGAATACAAACAAACAAACATTGGACATTAGCCTGCAGATTTTAAATACATATCTACAAGCTTATACACTACAGAATACTAGTCTAATAATAGATTAATACAACATACAAATAAGTATACAAATGACTAAACAAAGAAACCATAATACTGACATAGTGTTTATTATTATGTACTGCTGACCGTAACAATGAAGCACGCCCATGTTATGTGACAAAACCACAGTGCGATAAAATACTTAAACATCACTCATCATGGAATGAATTTAAACATTACCTTGTGCCCTTCATCAGCCAGGAGCTAAGAGGTAACGAAAAATATTACACACACATGTACATTGTGTACCTAATACCGGATACCTTCTTCCATAACATTAATAACGCTTCACTTATAAAGTTGGTTGAGCCCATGCAGACAAAACCTGGCCTTCAGGATGCCTATGGTCATCTCCACCTTGTGGCTTGTGTTCTGCTGTGAGCCAGGTTGAATCTTGTCTGTGGTCCAGGCTCAGGTTCAGGGTAGGGTGTCATCCAATAGGGCAGACAAGGGTACCCTCTGTCCCCCAGCAAATAACCATTGAAGTGCCCTGTAATTACTGTAGTGTATAATGTGAGTAGTAAAAAGAATGCAAACATTGTATAAAGCAAAACTTACCCTGTTGAAATGTGTGGCATAATGATGACTCCCTAAAAATTCTGAAATCATTTACAGACCCTGGCCATTTTGCCTCAACATTTGTGATGAGGTGGGCTGCATCACATATTACCTAGTTAGTGGGAAGCAGTTATGATTGTAATGATAAAAGATTTATGTATGTAAATGTAAAAGATTATGGACTGAAAATTACTGTGGTTACCTGCACATTGACGGTATGGACATAGTGATAATAAACAATTAAGTCTGTGTATGCAGTATGGATAGATGATAGATATGAATACTATGAAAACATATTAAATTTTGTCTCTCACTAATTTTTCTAGAATGGACAAACCTGCCACTCTGTGGAATTCTTCTTCAATAAGACGCACAGGTGTTTGGCCAGGGAACTGTACAAATGTGTGAAGACTGTTTAGTCTACACACCAAACAGTCTACACACATTATTGTAAACAATATTGTAAACTGAATCCAATGCCAGGCATACTGTACGAACAGCTCTACACACAGTTGCCTTTCCCACATGCTCTGCATCACCCACATTGTACAGAAAAGACCCTGTCGGAAAAAAGCAAACAGCAATGCACAGAATGTGTTCTGTGGTAAGAGCTGATCTGCGGTTTGTTATGTTTGATATGTGAGGTTTTAAAAACTTTAAATATATGTTGTATATATTCGCGATTCTTTTGAAAAACAGTAACGCTCCCTCAAATATTGGTCAGGAAAAAAACACATCAATACGTGGCTTTATCACCCTCTCACAGTTAAAAAAGACCTCGCATAATCTGTGCTTCTATGTTCACAGGATTGTCATCAAAAGGGAATGCCATGCTCAGTGACCTCTGTGAAACAAACTAACCCTGAGACATAACCTGCTTCGGAGCAGGTTATCTTCGGAGAGGAAGTTGCTATTGTTAAGTACCTACCCTGAAAATTACCTCCGTTTTTGGAACCGTTGAGATTATCTGCTTACTCTTAAACATACCCGGGTCTCGAGTGAAATTTTCTGGGTGTTGTGGTTTTGTTTTCCTGTTTTCAAGTGTGTTTTATTTTGCTACTTTGACTTTCAAGTAGTTCTGCCTTGTTTTTTCTGGAAATTTTTTCTAGAAAGAGTGCTGGAAAGTTTCTTTTTAAATAAATTTTCTATCTGGGGCTCCGTTTAAAAGTTTCTTTATTGGATATCACCGTTCCAGTGGCTTAGGGTGAGAGTGTTCCGGTGCATGAGTTCTACCGGTGTACTTGTAACGTGGCATGAGTCAGAGACGGTAGGATCCATATGCAGATTTTTATTAGAAGCCATAGTCAAACACAGGCAGGGTCAATATCACAGGCAAACAGGAATGAAGAAGGCAAAACCAAACTTGTAAACCCTAAACTAAGGCAAGGGTCAGGGCAGGCAGCAAAACATACAAAATCCAGAAAAAGCCAATCAATACTTCACCACTTCGTGTTTGGTTGGCCTCTGCTTTATAGCCACCAAACTGGAAATTGCATCAGAGGAAGCAGAGGGAACGAATGCAAACAGTTACGGGGAAAGAGCTCCCTCTGCTGGCCTGGCGTAACAGCTTATCACGATGCCTCTCTCACATTTCTTTATGATCGCTAAACTATTTTCTTAAACAGTGTTTTTGTAATTAGATCTATATATAGATCTATTTATCCTATACGTTTCCTGGCAAACAGAACAAAAATTTCATTTTCAAGACATTTTCTAAAAACACATCACATGAAGATGTTTGTACTCCACTGTTAGTTTGTCTCATCTCTTTGTCTCATCTCTCCACTATTTCATGAATTTTAGATGAATTTTCAGGCTTTCCATCTTTCCTTCTCTCAAATCACATTCCTCTTCTTGCTGGTGGTACTCGTGCAACCTCCCAGAGGACTGATGCTTCCACACCATCCTATGGTTTACCTGTCTATGCTAGACAGTCCAGAGTGGGAAGTCGCTATGCTTCAACTTCAGGCTTCACGAGAAGCTTCAGGCAACAGACCAGTGGCTGAGCTTCAACCCTGGACACTGGTTGAGGAGCTGGGACCAGGGAAACTTCTGGGAGGGATAAAGACAGACCTAGGCTGAAGGCAGAGAGGCATGTGTAACATGCTGGGTGTCCTGGGGAATGAGAGCTGGACCCATGTGCAGGGGTTTCAAGCTTTTATTAAAACGAGGCATGGTCAGGGACAGGCAGGGTCAAAAACACAGGCAAACAGGTATACAAGGGATAATCCACAATTGAAGTCCAAAAACGAGGCAGGGGTCAGGGCAGGCAGAAAACAATCACAAAACCAGATAGCAGTCCAAAGTCAAAAACCAACAAGGCAAGGCAAAAACAGGCAATGGCAAAATGGGGGGGGGGGGGGCAGTCAGAGCGGGAGGCTTGAGGACCCACCAGGGCAGAACGGAAGGCTTGAGGACCCACCAGGGCGGAACGGGAGGCTTGAGGAACACCAGGAACCACCAGGGACAAGGAGAGCCTTGAGAGACCTGAGAGACTTGGCAGACTGGACAGGCTTGAGAGACTTGGCAGACTGGACAGGCTTGAGAGACTTGGCAGACTGGACAGGCTTGAGAGACTTGGCAGGCTTGAGAGGCTTGGCAGGCTTGAGAGACTTGACAGGCTTGAGAGACTTGGCAGGCTTGAGAGGCGAGACAGCCTTGAAAGGCTAGAGAGACACTGGACGTCCACCGGGACGGATCAGGAGGCCAGGGCGTCCACCGGGACGGATCAGGAGGCCAGGGCGTCCACCAGGACGGATCAGGAGGCCAGGGTGTCCACCGGGACGGATCAGGAGGCCCGTCAGGAGCAGACAGACAGAGAGAGGGATCTGGGTGCGGGTGACAGCTGCTGTAGCTGGACTTGACACGGAGGGGAGGCGAAGTGTTCTGTAACATGCTGGGTGTCCTGGGGAATGAGAGCTGGATCCATGTGCAGGGGTTTCAAGCTTTTATTAAAGCGAGGCATGGTTAGGGACAGGCAGGGTCGAAAACACAGGCAATTTATAAATTATTACATTTTTTTATTATAAATATGCAACAGGATGTTTAAGGATGTGGTAAGGGTCTATGTAAGTATAGTTTTAAATAGTTAGTAGTTTAAATAGTATACACTAACAATAATAGAATAAGGTATGTCCTTAAAGCTAAGAAAAGTATGTGTGTGTTTGTGTACACAGTGTGTGTGAGGGCTTCTGGGAAGTGTAGTTTATTTCACATTTAAAATGTTAAACATAATTGTTGTTGTCACATTGTGTTGACTAAATGATAATTTACACCTTTTCTGCAAAATAGGAAACCCATATGTATGTTAGAGAAATGGCATTCATGAAATGGCAATGTTCACTTCTGGGAACAAATAGACTATTCTGTTACTAATAGTCTATTGTGGTAATGTCATCATCTCTTTTCCATTCATTTAAAGGATATCACATTCACTAAAAATTATATAAATAATACATCACAACATCATTTGGAAAGCAATCAAAAATAACTTGAAATCTTAATGTAGTTTTTTGGTTTTAAAAATGCATATTAGATGCATATATCAGGAAAATTTAAGAGACAAGCCAGTGTCCTAGATAATCAAAAATGAAATGATTTGTTCAAAGTTTGTTTTAGCAGACTGCATATACTGCTATGTTTAGTATTGTCACAGATTTTCTCTCAGATTACACTTGAATGTGTTCAAATAGTACAATAATAATTAAATAAATGTTATATAATATACTGTTTGCATTACACATATTTTACCCTGGGTTTTCATCCAACTTGTCATTTCATTTCATTCAGCAATGTAAAAATAGGCCTAAGCCAGGGCTATTTGATTAGTTTGTCATGGGGGCTAGTTCATAAAAAACATCCTAAATCAGGGGTCGGAGAGATACAGCTTGCAATATAAAAGTGATAACACAACAACAATATAGGAGCCTATTATGTTGTATTTTTGCATCATAGTCCAAAACTGGTGTGACGAAGGATGAAGGTGGAGTCCGACCAAGCTGATGGAATGGCGGGAGGAGGCGTAACCAAAGGAGCATAATCCAAAGGCACAGGAGGGTCGACAAAGGACTGGAGTTCAGATGAGTGAGGAGCCTAGTGGAGCTTGAGGACCAATGGGACAGGCTGATGATGAGGGAGCTTGGTGGCTTAGCGGAGCTGCGGGTGCACGGCAGAGGCCGGGTCCAGGATCTCCAGAGTGAGGCCCCTTTTAGGGGATCCTCCTGCAACAGTGTCGTGAGAGGACAGGAGACCTGCAGCTCATCCACCGCCTCAATGTTGTTCTGAGGGTGAGCAAAGAGACTGACAGCCGAGGACGGTGCTGTGGCTGTTATGGGCAGTAATCTGCAAAACAGGGGGGCGGGGAGACTGTGCCAACACTGAAATATCAGAGAAATCATTCATACAACCAAGAGAAGCTCACCCTTGGTCCTTGTGCGGTGGATGCAGTGTCCCTCATTGGCGCAGTGTCCCTGGAACAGTGATTGTGCTGATTGTGTTGAAAACAGCACAGATTTGTTTCTCCTATTGACTATACAAACTATGCAAAGATTACAGAAACACTATTACAAGGAAGGGTAATACTGTGCATGAGATGCCCTGTTCAGCCAAGCCAACAGAGGGAGCCCACACCTGAGTACTGATCTCCATGCTCCATGCTGTTTCTACTTCCTCTATTTCTTTTCCTGTTTGTGGACTACATAAGCCATGTGGTTATCTAAATGCTTTGTGAAGTATTGCCAGTCTATTGCCTGCATACTGAGCATGCTGTGTATGATTATTTCTCTCTCATGTTTACTGCTTTTTGGATTTACCCCTTTTGGATTGTTTGCCTTGTTCTGGATTGGACTGTTTGACCATCATTGTTATCGAATGTTTGCTGCCTCCCTTGACCATTGCCTGTTTTACGACACTGTTGTTTAATAAACTCCACGTATGAATTCTTACAGCACATTCACCTCTAATCCCATATATACTCCTGCTATTGTCAAGACAAAAGAGATTGCTTAAATGCACAAGTTAATGCATATATCAGTGTTTAATGTCGTATGTTTAGAGTATGTGCTAATCTTTGTAAGTATGGCTTGTCAGTAGCAGAGAGGAATTGTTCCAGTTTACGACGTGGGAGACCCACATTTAAGATTTAATATGAGCATGCACTACTTCTCGGAAGTCCAAGTACATTTACATTATTATGTTACAAATATGAGCTGTTGTCATCAAGTCTTGTCAGGTGTACTTTTTTTAATGTGTAAAGTACTTGCACCTACTAATATGCAAAATTGTATTATCAAATTTTAAATTACATTATATTTAACCTACCGTATAATATATATTATTAAATTATAAATTGTCTTTGAACAGGTTTGTCAATTTAAAAAGAACTGCTTTGCAGGTAAAGACAAGGCATGTAAAAAAAACATTTTTGAGAGTGGCAAGTAGTCTAATATTGGCATTCAGTGAAATTAGTATTGTAGTTGAAATGGTACCTTAATTGACTTAAAATTAGTTGTAGTTACCAAAAAGTGGGAGTCCCCCTCAAAGTCTCATACCGACCTTGCCTGACCCATGTGTGAGGATTTATTGAACAAAGAACAGTAGTTTTTTCTGGTTGTCTGTTATTTTTAAAAGTTTCACCACTGTGTCTGCAGAAAGGGGGCACAACTACAGACTGTTTCTGCTGCAGGTATCCATCAGGTGTGTGTGTCAGTCAGTCTTCCATCTGCTTTTTGTTCCCTCCCAGCAAAAATGAAGTGAATTGCTACTTTCATGTTTGTACATTTTTTGAGACTGTAAAATATTCTCAGGACTTGGTAGACCCATTTGCAGCTTTTTTATTATACAGGCTCAGAGTTAAACAGGCAATGGTCAAACACAACAGCAAAAAGGAGCTACACAGGAAATCCAGAATCATAAACAGTACCAGGCAAGGGGCCAGGCAGACACAGAGAGTAAACCAGAAGCAAAGCAAAATCCAAGGGGCAGGTGGAGAACAATCATAACGGTAAACAGTCCAGATAATATCCAAGAGATGCAACACAGGGAAAATGCTCAGAAATGTTTGACGGGGCAAAACAAGACTTTGCAAAGAATCAGTATCACAGGTAGGTTTAAATAAAGTGGGGTTAAAGACAAGATGCTGTCAGATGGAATGGGTGTGGCCCAGGTGTGGGGCATATGTGAAATGTAGTTTTAGTATTGCAGTGATGGTTTCCACTGGTGGCAGGTAGAGGGAGCCACACGGACTGGATTCGTGACAGAGCCAAGATCTTGTTGAGCCAAGGGTTGAGTGGACCTGGGACAAAACACTGGAGTGGAGGACCTGTGGCACATATGAGAGGTTAGCTGGACATTCTCGGGGACTGGGTTTCTCTCTCAGAGCTTTGTTTATCTTTGTCATGATATCCCACTGTAAGATACTTTCTGGAATAAGATCAAGTCATCAGCCTCATGTAACTGGGAGAGCGCATCTGCTTTGGAATTTTGCAATCCAGGTCGATAGGCAGCTTTGAAATTAAATCTGGTGAAAAACAATGCCCAGCGAGCCTGGCGATGGTTTAGACATTTGACAGATTGTAGATATTCTGGGTTGCGGTGGTCTGTGAAAATGGTAAAGGGGTGCCTCCATTCTTTGAATGCCTGCTTCATCGCCAGAAGCTCACGATTGCCCACATCATAATTTTGTTTAGCTGGACTGAGTTTTTCAGAGAAGAATGAACAGGGAAATAATTTGGGAGGATCCCCATGATGTTGGGAAAGTACTGCACTGATACCTGTACTGGAGGCATTCACCTCGACAACAAACTCCTTCTCAGGGTCGGGATGATGGAGAATTTGCATCTGCTAAATGCATAAATGTGAACGTAGAATGGAGGCGTCGAAACAAGAAGGACTGTTAGCAAGTTCCTCCTGGATGTACTTCTGCATTACTTCAGATTCTGGCTGCGAGAGTGGAAAGATACGACCCCTAGGAATGACGGCCCCAGGCAGCAGATCTATGGTGCAGTCCCCTGGACATTGAGGTGGTAACTCAGTAGCCTTGCTCTGACTGAAGGCCATAGCTAGGTCAGCATACTCCTCAGGAAGCTCCTTTCCTAGTTTATTCTGCTCTGTGGAACTCTGTGGTGAGTACGAAGGGGTTTTCTGGAAAGACAGTGGTTATGACAATGAGGAGACTGCGAGTACTGTTGCTTGGACCAGGAGATTGAGGGATTGTGAACATCAAGCCAAGGGAATCCCAGTATGATAAGAGCAGTGAGGATGTGGATGACAAGATGTATAGTCTCCTCATGCAAGACACCTACACAGAAAGTCAGGTTAGTGATGGTTTGGGAGACCTGACCAAAGCCCAGGGATCTTACATCAGCTCGACACAGGAGAGAGAACGAGAACCAGAGGTACATCATGTTCATTAGCAAAATGTTCATCCACAAAATTGCCAGTGGCCCCTGAATCTATTAGAGCTAAGGTTTCAACAGTTATGTCATCGACTCTGATGGTTACTGGTACTTTCAGATTAGAGGAAGCACAGGATTTTAAACTCACCGGGGGCTATGGCTGGAGGTTCGCGAGGGACAGTTTGCTTTAAAATGCCCCGCTAAACCACAGTAGATGCACAAATGATTCTTGATTCATCTTTCTCTTTGCAGGCACGGGCCACTTGCATGGGCTCTGACTGGTTCCCAGGAGAGACGAGGGGTAGGATGCGGGGCTTCAGGAAGTGGTGTTCTGAATCATAGAAGGTTGTCTAGGGAGATAGACAGGTCGATAAACTGGTCCAAGGATTTGCCCTCATCCCAGCAGGCCACCTCTGTCTGGAGGTTGTTATTCAAAGCCTTACAGTAGGTTAACTTGAGAGGTTCCTCGTTGCACCCAGATTGGGCTGAGAGCATGTGGAAGGCAAGAGCATATTCGGCAGCAGATTTCTTCTCTTGACCTAACCTCAGAAATTGCTAACCATTGCCCCGTCCATCCGTTGAGTGTTGGAACACCTCTCTGAAATGCTGTAGAAAGACTGTGAAGGAGGAAAAGGCAGAATAATCAGTGTTCCATACAGCAGTTGCCCAATAAAGGGCCTTACCAGTGAGTAGCGAGCAGACGCGGCTTTTCTCTGTGAGGTATATCACTGGTTGCTGCTCCACAAATAACAAACATTGCATAGTGAATCCCTTACACTTCCCTGGAGTGCCATCGAATTTATCAGGGAACTGGACCCCATGGGACCAGGAAAGATAGGAGGGGGACAGTTATTTGGTGGAGAAGCGCTAATACCTCCTGGTAGGTGTAGAGACTGCAAAGCCTTCACTAGATCCTCTGTGAGTGTGGCGAGGCGATGTAGGTGCTGTTGCTTAGTCGCTAGCTTGGTAGCCTGGTTGTTAAGCTCTGTGCTCAGCTGGAACATCACTGCTGGATCTGTAGATGGAAAAGACCTCTGTAACACATGCTCAGAACTTGGTAGATCCATTTGCAGCTTTTTATTACACACGCTCAAAGTAAAACAGGCAATGGTCAAACACAACCGCAAACATTAAGAATCATGAACAGTACCAGACAAAGGTCAAGGGCAGGCAGTGGACATGGAGACTAATCCAGAAACAAAGCAAAGTCCAAGGGGCAGGCGGAGAACAATCAGTAATGGTAAACAGTCCAGGTAATATCCAAGCGATGCAACACACGGAAAATGCTAAGAAATGTTTGACAAGGCAAAACAAGACTTTGCAAAGAGTCAGCATCACAGGTAGGTTTATATAGAATGGGGTTAATGACAAGATGGCCGTCAGCTGGAAGGGGCGTGGTCCAGATATGGGATATGGGGCATATGGGAAATGTAGTTTCAGTTTTTCGGTGATGATTCCCACTGGCAGCAGGTAGAAGGAGCCACAGGGACTAGATTTGTGACAGTATTGTAATGCTTAAGCCTTACTAAGCCTGATAGTTTACCTGCCATGGAGCAGGTAACCTGCATACTTTACCCTATACTTAATGTGCTGCCTTTACTAAAGCACACACATAAGCTACAGACAGTCAAAGAATGCATTACAATATTGTCAATGCTGTACTGTAACTGATCAATAAAATAGCTCAACAACAGCACAAGATGTAGGTTATTCATAAATTTCTCTCTCTAATTGTGTCACTATATAATCCTAGGTGTATGGCTCTGTAGATGAAATATCTTATTTAATTTAACTGGTATTGTTATGCTTCCAATCTAAATTTAAACCAAGAAACAATGGTAACATTAACTTTTCAATGCTAATATAGTCTTTTTTTCTATTACATATTTGATATGTATTAGATATAAGGGAGGAAAGAGGGAGCAATACATTTAAAGTACATTATTTAATGGTAATGTGGATTTTATCATATTCACAGATGGTCATTGATAGACAAAGTTTGGTTAAGCACCAACTAAGGCTTAGCCTGAGAGTTAGTCTGTCCCAGACCAGGTTAGTTTCCAACATAAATTACCGTAGTGTAATGAGACATCTAATTCAGAGGGAGCCGTCACCTGAATACTGATAGCCATGCTCCCTCTGCTTCCTTTATTACAGACTCTGTTTGTTAATAAAGCTCCACTTATGGATTCCACCAGCGCTTCTGCCTCATCGCCGTTACAGAATTCTTTACCAACAATTAAGCTAGCAGAGCTTTCCCAGCTGCAGGCTGCGTTGGCCTACCAGGGTGAGATGCTTAAGGATTACCATGAGCAAATCACAAAACTCCAGGCTGCCAATGAACACGTAATGCAGTTTATCTGTGCTCTTCCTGCACCCTTATCTTCATTGGTAAGAATGACTCTGATATCAGATTTCACTCCAACTTCAACCACTTTGTCAAGTAGATTAAAGAAGTGTTTGAATATCTTGCAGGGGGCAAGGACATATCAACATGTCTGCTTCAATTAGACCAAGGTAAAAAGTCTTAGCCACCCAAAGTGGTTAGAATGACACTTAGCTCTTTGGGCAGGGTTTCGCAAGAGTCTCACCTTAGATCTACAAACTCAGCTAGCATGCAAGGAGGAGAATCTGTGTCTGAATGATCTGATTACTTTGACCATACACATTGATAACCTGATGCGAAATGCTATAAGGAGAAGCCAAGTCAAATTCATAATCAGGTTTATTGGCCAAGTATACTTACAGTGCTCAGCATAAATAAGTACACCCCACTACAATTGTCAGAAAACCTTTAGTTTCCTTTCAGAACCAACATTTTCTATGAGATATTATACTACAAAATACTCCCACAAATGTGGGCCATTGATTGCAAACAAGATTTGTTAATTTGCACACACAAAAAAGTGATTTTCCTAACAAATTCATTTAAGCCCATGTTGCAAAAATGAGTACACCCCAATTATAGTCTATAGTCCAATTAAAGCCACACTTAAGACTACAAAATTCGAATTAACAGGCATTCAACCACACGTGAGTCTAATGATATTTAAGAGGTGTCCAGCAGACAGGTGACTATAAAAGGACATAACAAAGAAAAGCCCTTTCAATTTCATGCTGTCAGCAATGGCTCCCCATGGAGGAGAAATGTCACCAAATTTGAGAAAGGATATAATTTCTTTACACAAAAAAGGTCAGGGTAACAAGAAGATCAGCAAAGCATTACATATCAGTCAAAATACTGTAGCAAAAGTGATCCAAAATTTAAGAAAGATGGAAATGCAACTTTTCTCACAATCTTACAGAGACGTTCAGGCTGTCCACGGAAGTTAACCTCTCAACAGGAGCATATTCTGATGAGAATGGTTGAAGAAAATTGCCATGCAAGTTTATTGCAGTTAGTTAAAGCAGTAGAAAGCCAAACTGGAGTGACCGTTTCCCATGACAACATACAGCGCACACTGCAGAGGAATGGCATGCATGGGTATCGTCCATGAAGGAAGCCTCTCCTAAAACCCATGCACAAAAAAGCATGCCTAGAATTTGCTAGGGCCCATGCTGAAAAAGATGAAGACTATTGTACTCTACTGTACTACTGTACTGGACTCTTGAGTAATGAGACAAAGATGACTGTTTTTGGAACTAATGGTTTTAAAACTGTATGACATCATAAAGGTGAGGATTTCAAAGAAAAATGCATGGTGCCTACAGTGAAACATGGTTGTGGCAGTGTCCTTATGTGGGGCTGCATGAGTGCTGCTGGTGTTGGGGAGCTGAATTTCATTGATAGTATCATGAACTCAACAATGTACTGCTCTATACTGAAGGACAAGATGCTGCCCTCACTCTGTGCACTTGGTCATCATCCACTTTTCCAACACGGCAATTATCCAAAACACACATCTAAAGCTACTGTGGCATTTCTGAAGAAGAACAGGGTGAAGGTGATTGAATGGCCAAGTATGTCTCCTGATCTGAACCCAATCGAACACCTGTGGGGAATTCTGAAGCGACAAGTTGAGCATCTCTCTCCATCCAGCATCCAGGCTCTAAAAGAGGTTATTCTTGAAGAATGGAAAAAGATAGATCTCGCAATATGTCGCCAACCTGTTCATTCTATGCATAGAAGACTTGGTGCTGTCCTTAAAAATCACGGTGCTTATATAAAATACTAGATGTAGTAGTTTTTGTTGCAGGGTGTATTTAATTTTGCTTCATCCAATTTGATTAAAACTGAAGATTTTGTGATCCAAGTTAGATTATTAACCTTAATTTCATGTTATGGAGTTAAAGAAGTGTTCAATAAAATTCAGCCTTGTAAAAAGTTTAGAAATTGTTCTTTTGTTCATTAGCTACTGATTAAATTCATACTTAAATGGGGGTGTACTCATTTATGCTGAGCACTGTACATACACAAGGAATATGGCTAGGTAGATGTAACACTCATATATATAATATATAAATACATACATATAACAAAAAATAAAAATACATTATACATACATATAATATATAAACATGTGGAAGTGTTAACAATGTACAGCAGAGACATAAAAAATAACCAGTAGTAAATAACATAATATACATACAGTACAGAGACCACAGGGCAAATAACATAGTATACATACAGTACACATATTCTAGAATACACACATATACAATATACAAAAATGGTGAGAAGGTGCGATTAATAGTGCAAATGTAATGTGCCCAGATGAATGATGGGATTATAGTATCATCAGTATTATAGTATTATACATATATAGTATTATTACCACTTTGTTTCAGTTTTTGCTTTCAGTTTCACTTTGTTTTTTATTGTTTACACTAGAGAACAGCTGATTGCGCTGCAAAGCGTGTGCATGTCTACATCAGACAAACATGTGGGTTATTCTACATAAGGTTATTCTACAAGAGACAATAAAACACTGGACTTATTTTATGCCAACACCAAGAAGACATATTTTGCATATTCTCTTTCCCCCCTTGGCAGAGCTGACCACAATATTGTCCATCTACAGCCTGTGTATAAACCTGTTGTACACAGACATGCTGTGGAATCCCTTTTGGTGAAGAGGTGGTCCACTGAGAGCTTCTGTGTTAAAAACACTGAATCCTTCAAAACGGTACGGTGTTTTGCTAACAACAAGCCATGACCTACCCCTGACAACAAAGTTCTCTTGAAGGAGAAGCGAGCTTTCAGGTCAGGGGACAAGGAGGAACTCAAGGCTGTACAAAAGGAGCTGAAAGAAGATCAAGGAGGGCAAGGCCAACTACAAGAGAAGGATGGAGGATCAGCTGAAGCAGCAAACATCAGTGGGGTGTGGAGAAGCCTAAAGACCATCTCAGGCTTCAAAGCACCCCACCCCCAGGTTATGGGGGACCTGCAGTGGGTCAATGACTTGAACCATCACTCTAACTGGTTTGACCAGTCACCCACTACTCCCCCCATGGAGCTGCACCACACCTTGTCAACGGGACAATACCCCCCTGCCCCAGCACCTCACACCTCCAGCTCACTCCACACCACCCCCTCATGGCCCCATGGACTCATTAAGCCCCTTAGCTCACCCCTGTCTTTTACACCTGGCCAAGTAAGAAAAGAGCTGAGGAGGATTAAAGTAAAAAAGGCAGCCGGACCTGAGGGGATCAATGCCAGGCTCCTGAAATCCTGCGCAGAGGAACTGTGTGGGATTTTGGGGCAAGTCTTCAACATGAGCCTCAAGCTGTGGGTGGTACCACAGCTATGGAAGACCTTCTGTGTGGTACCAGTGATCTAAACACAGCAAACTAGAGACATCAGCAGCTTTGGGCCAGTGGCTCTCACATCACATCTGAAAAAGATGCTTAAGAGACTGGTCCAGGGCTACCTCTGCTCTGAGGTGAACTCAGCGATGGACCCGCTGCAGTTCGCCTATCGACCCGGGATCGGAGGATGCTGAAGAACGCTGGAGGACACTGTGATCTTCCTGCTGCACCGTGCTCACTTGGAGAAGCTAAGAGGTGCTATGAGATTTTTATTTTTTGACTTCTCCATCGCATTCAATACAATTCAGCCATCGCTCTTGAAGGACTAACTGGAGTGTGCTGGAGTGGACTTACATGTTGCCAAATAGGCCCCAGTTTGTGAGAGCCAGGTACTGTGTATCTGATACCCTGACCTGCAGTGTGGGTGTCCCCCAGGGCACAGTGCTAATAAAATACAACTGACATCAAACTTCAGGTTGGGGCCCTACAGGTTAAAACTATTCAATTTGTTTTAACCAATTCCCCTCAGACACTCTGCATTTTGGGCTATCCATGGCTTGATTTACATAACACCATCATATCCTGGGCAGCTAGAGAGATAATTCACTGGTCAGAGTATGGTCACAAGAACTGTTTACATCTCAAACCCATTAACATACTCATCTCTTCCAATGTTGAGCGTGCACATGTAGCCGAAGTACCCAAGGAATATGCAGACCTGGCTCAAGCCTTCAGCAAACGATGGCCTTTGAACTGCCTCCCCATCGTTCAAGCGATTGTGCCATCAACCTCATTCCTGGAGCAGAGATCCCTTGAGGCTGCATATTCCCTCTATCTCAACCAGAATATATTCAGGAAGAGCTTCACAAGGGCTTCATTCGAACCTCAACGTCTCCAGCTTCAGCTGTTTTTTTCTTTATAAAGAAAAAGGATGGCAGCTTACGCCCCTGTATAGATTATCGTGGCCTTAATGACATCACTGTTAAGTTCAGATACCCACCTCCTCTGGTTCCGTCCTCCCTAGAACAACTGCGTACCACCAGATACTACACAAACTGGTCTTACACAGCGCCTACAATTTAATATGCAAGGGAGATGAATGGAAGTCTGATTTTTCCACCACAATGGGTCACTTTGAGTATCTCAACATGCCCTTCGGCCTATTTATACTCACCCTGTTGTTTGTATCATTGCGAACTCTTGTTTTGCCCACCATAGCGAACATTTCCGAGCGTTTATTCTGGATTGCCTTTTTGTGGATTACTTGGACTGTCTCTCGTTTCTCTGACCCTTGCTGCCTGCCTTTTTGACCTGTGCCTGTTTTTGGATTATCCCTTTGCTAGTTGCTTCAATGCATAATTGCTGCTTGAAGCTACATTTATTTTTCATTCTGGGGTCTATGGTAGCCCATAGAACCATATATTGTTCTAAAATTTTTGCACACAGATCAGATTATTTGGACAGATCAGATCATTTGGAGTTCAACGTGTTACCATAGCAAATTTGGAGTCTCTACCTCTATCTCTCTAGCGCCACCAAAACAACTCCTAGGGCAGTTGTCTTTGTTTAGTATGTAGCATCTAAAGACAATCAGGGCAAAATGAATATAAGGCTGTATCTCTGCAATGCCTTGTTGTATTGAGAATCTTACTATGCATCATTACAGGCTTGACCTAATGGTGCATGCACAGTTTTGTCACAGTGGCACCTAATGGTTCAAATATTTAAAAAATGAGTTTTTTACCTTAAGAATATATCAAAATGACACATGCTCTCTCTGTCAAACACAGAAAAAGCAATGCCTTATTAGGTGGCTGTCCTGTAGGCTTAATAAAAAAACTCCAAATAGTCCAAAATGCTGCCAGAGTCCTTACCAGCACATACAAGTATGACCACGGTTCTCTCAAGACTACACTGACTACCTATTAAATACTATATACACTTTGAAATTCTGTTAATTACTTTAAAAGATTTTCTAAATCAAGTATGCGTGACAGATCTTTTTCATATTTGGCATCCAAACTCTGTAACAGTTTACCCAGTTATCCAGGAGGCAGATTATGTCAGTTTAAATGTAGATTGAAGACCTCTTTAATTTAGCCTACAAATTGTTCTTTGAACTCAAATCCCTTAAGGGGTTGTTAGGCTGCATTAATTAAGAAACAGATCTGCTGGCTCTCATTAAGTCTATCAGTCTTTTTATTTCCCTAAGGTCCTGTAGCCACCTATGTCAGGCCTGGATGGTGGTGGAGACAGAATGATCAATTGTGAAAGATCAATGGACAACTAACATACTTATCAACCCTTAGATTATTTTATTTTCTTATTTGTTCCCCTGCTCTATCATAGCAGTGAGATGTAGCCGCAAGTGTAACATTCTGCCATCTCTGCTTGTAACATCCCTTAGTGTTTGCCACAATTAGCAATTAACAATTACAATTAACAATTAACTTTATAGTTTTAAATAAAAAAAAATTAGTTTTTATGTTGAAAAGTTGTTTTGAGGCAATGTGACATTATAAAAAGCACTACATAAATATGAATAATGACTGAATAAAATTCAAACACAATTGCAACTTATAACTTAACTATCAATTGATATTGTCTGATGCCATTTACAAAGTTATGAGCCCCCTATGTTATAACAAAAAATGTTATAACAAAAAATGTGGAAAAATGTTATAACATTTTACAAAACTGCTATAACCCTTTGTCAAAGAACTTAATATTTTCGATTATTTTGCTTATGTCCAGTGCTACAATACCAAATTTGTTAAATTTACTTCCTGTCTGTTATTTTGAGTTCTTGTTTTTGAATGCCTCTTAGTTGTATTTCTGATTTGCACAAAACTTTGCGTGCATCAACCATGGGCGTTCCTACTAAAAATTCCACAAGATATTAGACGGCAAGAGTTCAAAGAGGAAATGGCTTGAATGTGAGGGATCCAGGGTGATTTTCTGGGCTCTTTTCCTCACACTGGATGTATGCAGATCTTGAAGGGTAGGCAAGGGAGCACCAATAATCCTCTCTGCATTTCTTTTGATATCTAATTTTGTAGCTGAAACAAACCAGACAGTTACTGATGTGCACAGAACAGACTTGATGGTAGCTGAGTAGAACTGTTTAAGCAACTTCTGTGGAAAGTTGAACTTCCTCAAGTGGTGAAGGAAGCACAGCCTTTGTTAGGCCTTTTTTTACAATGGAGTTGATGTGAGTGTCCCACTTTAGGTCCTGGGAGATGATAGCTCTGTAAGCAGACTCATCTGCATCCTAAAAGAGTCCAATGAGGGTGGTGTCGTCTGCAAACATCAGGAGCTTTCTCAGAAGAGTCTTTAGAGGTGCAATTTTTGGTGTAGAGGGAGAAGAGCAGAGGGGAGAGAACACAACCCTGAGAAGCGTTGGTGTTGGTGGTGTGGTTGCATGAATACAATTTCCCCTTTCTCACCAGCTGTTGCCTATCTGTCAGAAAGCTGTTGATCCATTGACAGATAGGGCTGGGAACAGAGAGCTGTTTCAGTTTGGTTTGGTGGAATGTAGGGATTATGATGTTGAAGGCCAAACTGAAGTCCACAAACAGGATGCCATGTTGCCATGTTCATCGCAATTGCATCATCCACAGATCTGTTTGCTCAGTAAGCAAACTGCAGGGGGTTCAGTAACAGTCCAGTGATGTCCTTCAAATAAGCCAGAACCAGTTTTTCAAATGACTTCATGAGTTGTTCAATAGTTGTTTAGTCCTGTTATCTTGGGTTTCTTTGGAATGGGGATGATGGTGGAGTGTTTGAAGCAGACAGGGACTTGTTGCTTCAAACCTGTTGGAGACCTGTTGGAGATCTGTAAAATAATCAGCTCATCAGCGCAGGTTTCCAGACAGACTTGTGTCACACTGTCTGGGCCTGGTGCTTTTTTCCTTTTGTTCTTCCTGAAGATCTAGCACATCATTTTCACTGATTTGTAAGGGCATTGCTGGAGGTGTTAATTGTTATGAGAAAAGATCACCTGAACAGATGTGGGGGCTTTCAAATCTACAAAAAACTCATTCAAGTCTTCAGCAAGTTGTTGATTCACCTCAGTGCTTGGGGATGGTGTTTTGTAGTTTGTGATGGCTTTCAGAACTATCCACATTGAAGTTGGATTGTTTGAAGTGAACTGATCTTCTAAACTTTAGCCACTTTAGACCAAGTGTTTCTGGTCTGCTTGTACAAGACCCTGTCTCCTTGCCTGTAGGCATCCTCAGTGGCCTGATGAAGATGTTTTGCTGTAGTTTTGCTGTAAACTATGGCTTATCATTGTTGAAAGTCAGGCTGTCAATGCTTTGCCATATTAACATAAAACTGTGACAGTTAGTGACAATGTTTCCTTAGAAACTAATAATTCCTTTCAAATGTTTCCAGTTTAGTTTCATTATGATTCTTTTATCAGTTCACACTTCTTTTATCAGTTCAGTGTCCATTCTTTAGATTGTTGTTGTGCTACATGGCTGTGTTTGTGTCTGATTAATTTTAGAATTATTCATTTTCTGCTAAAAGCTACTGTAAATAGTTGCATCCCCATTTTTCCCGAGCACAATAACTGCACTAATAAAAAACATTCTCAAATGTAATACTTTTAGGTTTAGATAAAAAGGTTTGACTTGTATATCTGACTAGGTGTTTGTGTGCAGCTATGTTGGTGTTGCAGCATGATTGCAAACAAAGGAGATCCAGTGGGAAAGGGTTAGTCCCCATCATGCTTCTATTTAATACCATCTGTAGACTCTTGATCTGTAGTAGCAATTGATTTGTTAAGTCAAAGTCAAAGTGGAGTTTATTGTCATTTCAGCTATATACACAAGTACATAGTGAAACGAAACAACGTTTCCCCAGGACCAAGGTGCTAACAACAACACAGTACAAAGAACAAAAAGTACACCATACAATGTAAGCAGCAAAACAGGGACTAAGCTAAACAAACTACATAAAGTCTATACATACAAGTGCCACAGAGTGCAAACAGGCAGCACAGGACAAGAACACAATATATACATAAAGTGCACAGAAGTGCAAATTGTCAGCACAGGACAAAACATAGTCACAGTACAATCAATACAATTAATACAAAAACTATATACACAAAGTGCAGCAGAAATGATACAAGACAGTAATGCAGACCAAAAGTGATGCAGTGAGTAAAGTGACATGTGCATTACTTATAAATAATAAGAACAGTCCAGTGGCAGTAGTGAGGTTTGTAGTCCGTTTATTATGTGTTTAACAGTCTTATGGCTTGTGGGAAAAGCTGTTGCAAAGTCTGGTAGTGAGGGACCGAATGCTTCGGTACCATTTACCAGATGGCAGGAGGTAGAAAAGTGAGTGGGAGGGGTGTGTGGGGTCAGCCACAATGCTGGTGGCTTTCAGGATGCAGCGTGAGTTGTAGATGTCCATAACAGAGGGGAGAGGTGCAGGGTCTTGCGGTCCGATACGGTGCAGTTCCCACACCAGGCAGTGAAAACTGTGAGGATGGGGAGTGGTAGATGAGCTTCAATGTTCAACGGAGAGTGGTCTCTCTGTGCTCTTCTGAAATCAACAACCATCTCTTTAGTTTTTTCCACATTCAGAGACAGGTTGTTGGCTTTGCACCAGTCTGTTAGCCGTATCACCTCTTCTCTGTATGCTGACTCATCGTTCTTGCTGATGAGACCCACCACGGTCATGTCATCTGCGAACTTGATGATTTTGTTCGATCTGTGCATTGCTACACAGTCGTGGGTCAGCAGAGTGAACAGCAATGGACTGAGCACACAGCCCTGAGGGGCCCCTGTGCTCAGTGTGGTGGTACTGGAGATGTTGCTCCCGATCCGGACTGACTGAGGTCTCCCCGTCAGGAAGTCCAGGATCCAGTTGCAGAGGGAGGTGTTCAGGCCCAGCAGGTTCAACTTTTCAGTCAGGTGCTGAGGGATGATGGTGTTGAATGCTGAACTGAAGTCTATGAACAGCATTCAAACGTATGAGTTTTTGTTGTCCAGGTGGGTGAGAGCCAGGTGTAGGGTTGTGTTTATGGCATCATCTGTTGAGTGGTTTGGGCGGTAGGCGAATTGCAGGGGGTCCAGTGAGGGTGGCAGCAGGGTCTTAATGTGCCTCAAGACAAGCCTTTCGAAGCACTTCATGATGACAGGCGTAAGTGCAACGGGACGGTAGTCATTGAGGCAGAACACTGGAGACTTCTTTGGCACGGGCACAATAGTGGTAGCCTTGAAGCACATTGGAACTACAGTGCTGCTCAGAGAGATGTTGAAGATGTCTGTGAAGACATCAGCCAGTTGGTCCGCACATTCTCTGAGCACCCTGCCAGGAATGTTGTCTGGTCCAGCAGCCTTCCGCGGGTTTACTCTGCGTAGAGTCTTTCTCACATCAGCTGTCATTAGACACAGCACCTGGTCGTTAGGGGGAGGGGTGGTCGTCCTTGCTGTCACACCATTTTGTGCCTCAAATCGAGCGTAGAAGTCGTTCAGCGCATTAGGAAGGGAGGCATCACTGTCACAGGCTGGTGGAGTCGGCCTGTAGTTGGTGATGGTCTGGATGCCCTGCGTGTCTCTGCTGGCCATGAAATGGCTGTGGATTTTCTGAGCATGTGCGTGCTTTGCCTCTTTGATTACCCGGGACAGCTTGGCCCTTGCAGTTCTCAGGGCCACTTTGTCACCTGTCCTGAAGGCGGAGTCTCTGGTTCTCAGTTGCGCACACACCTCTGCAGTCATCCACGGCTTCTGGTTGGAGCGTGTAGTGATGGTCTTGGAGGTAGTGACGTCATCAATGCACTTGCTGATATAGCTGGTCACTGATGATGCATATTCCTTCAAGTTAGTGGAGTTGCCATCAGTTGCTGCTTCCCTAAACATGTGCCAGTCAGTGTGCTCAAAACAGTCCTGAAGAGCAGAGATTTTTCACCTATATAAAAACCTGCCGGCCAGGTTTTTCACATATATATAATGGTGACAGGGATTGTTTGCTTGTTGGGTTATAATATAGAATGGTGACAGGGATATCTGTGTTAATATATTTTAAATATATTTGAGTACCTTGAGGCTGGTGTGCCTGGAAAAGGGTCCAGTAAGTTCCCAGTGTTCCTTCAGGTCATTGTCTCTACAGGATCCGGAGACAGTGTGAAACTTGTAAAGGCCGAGTGAGGTCAAATGGTCTATAGAACCAGTGAACTGAGATGAGCGTGCGTTTGTCTGGAGGCCAGTTAGTGCCTGTAGAAGTCGAATCAGGGTTGAGAATATATTATTATATTACTCAGATTAACTATTAATTATTATATTA
>JBAJNP010005066.1:0-22826 GCA_036877545.1 Yasuhikotakia modesta
CTTTAACTGTGTGTGTGTGTATAACATTCTTTAACTGTGTGTGTGTGTGTGTGTATAACATTCTTTAACTGTGTGTGTGTTTGTGTGTGTGTCTATAACATTCTTTAATTGTGTGCGTTATCTGCGTGTGTGTATAACATTCTTTAACTGTTATTGTGTGTGTGTGTGTGTGTGTATAACATTATTTAACTGTGTGTGTTTGTGCATGTGTGTATAAAATTCACAACTATTATTGTGTGTGTGTGTGTGTATAACACTCTTATCTGTATGTGTGTTTATGCTACTGTTACTAACTGTTATTGTGTGTGTGTGTGTGTGTGTGTGTGTGTGTATAACATTATTTAACTGTGTGTGTGTGTATAACATTTTTAACTGTGCGTGTGTGTGTTTGTGCGTGTAACATTCTTTAACTGCGTTTGTGTGTGTGTGATATAAATAGTATTCCATGACCCAGCTTAGACTGTTGTTTTTGTAAATGCAGCTTAGACTGTTGTTTTCATCTCTCTTTAAAAAGTTCTGATGCTGCTTTCATTGTAATTTATTACACACAAACACACACAAATAGTTAAAAAACATCATACCAGTTTGGTAAAGTTTCCAGAATGTGGGTCGTTTGCCTTTCAGAAAGTGGAGTTAAAGAAAAGGCCTCAATCAGGAAACTCTTCCACCTCTAAGAGCACATCACCCACACTGACACCCTCTCCGTCACCCACCCCCAAACCCCCCACAGCGGACTCGCTCTCATCTGCCTCCACTCAGCCCAGATCCAAGAGCAGTGGAGGATCCAGCAGCGGAACCATCACAGACGAGGGTCAGATGCTACAGACAGCTACTGACCCACAAACACAGACAGTCTAACAATCTTCTTTTTCATTGGAACATCTCTTGGTGTTTATACTTTAAATTATGCTAGACTATCCATAAACACATTTAGTGTCATTTGATAATATAAACTTGTAACTTCATATATAAATACTTAACATTTTTAGACATAAAAATACATGGCACACATTTCTGAGAAACACATGATGTTTTTTTGAAGATGATAGTGCTGTACTAGCATGAATCAAAATGATGTTCATTCACACAAACCCACATAAAATGTATCTGCTGTTTTCTACACAGATGAGTTATCAGGACTTCTGAGGAAACTATCTCTGGAGAAATATCAGCCCATCTTTGAGGAGCAGGAGGTTTGTTCATTCATCGTCACACTCCTTACCGTTCTGTCTGTTGGCTATTGAGCTGTGGTGGGTAGAATAATAATGCATAATTAGCTCCCACCCATAACTGTCATCTATCTTTTCTGCTGTTTCCAAACATATTCCAAGTATAGAAATCCTTGTCTCTACATCCAAAAACATTGGTATGTTGATGGTAGGTGGACATGGAGGCGTTTTTGACTTTGACTGATGGAGATTTGAAAGAACTGGGAATTAAAACAGACGGACCACGACAGCAGATCCTGGCAGCAATATCTGAGCTAAATGCTGGGAAAGTAAGTTTTTAACTGCTGTTGAGCGTTTGTATTATATCTGAGAGGAACTCTCCTTTTATAAAACACTCTGTCGACAGGGAAGAGAACGACAGATTCTGCAGGAAACCATCCATAACTTTCAGTCTTCATTTGGCAGTAGTGCGAGTAACCCTCGGCCAGCCAGTTATCCTCACTGTGAGTCTCACATCTCTACACTGCTGCTGGAGAACTCCACCTGTATCACTCATTGTTTCTTACTGTACTCACGTAATACTCTCCTCACATTCAGTGACCTCAGAATGATGGTAGTAATTCCCTAAACTCCATCTGCATCTTTATTAATGGTGTGAAACTCATAATCCAGATGATTAAACTTCTGTGTGTATTTTTAACCCTAATAACTTTTGTGCTGTATGTTATGTTCAGCACCGACAGGTTGGAGCTCACATCAGCTGCAGACAGCTAACAGGAGGTAACACAAACGTGTGCAGCTGCAGAACACATGTGAGACATTTATACCAAAAAACAGTGAAATCTCAACACTGTTGATGAACCCGCAACAATGTCTACGGTGAGTAGATGTTGTAAAACACTGTCATGCACCAGGGGGCGACACATCATCACAAGTCTCGTTTGCGTAATCTGGTTAGTGAATGTGAGAAAACGTTTAGTTGACGGAAATCAATTTGAGGAAAACTAAATGTGAAATATCAATAATTTTGTTATTAGAATGTAAAAACTCGGATTCAGTGACCCTTCATCTGCTTGTTTTGTTCCTTCATGAGCTTCTCTAGTATAGATTTCTGGGGAATGTACAATTGCCATTAATTGATTATTTTGTATTTATGATGAGTGTTAAAACAGTAATATTCTGCTTTAGTTTTGGTTTATCAGTGTTGTGAATGTATTCAAATGTCTCCCAGTGAAACAAAAGTTTGTTACCATACATCTTTTCTTATTAAATGCATAGTGAAACCATGCGCCCAGTTAACTGAAGAAAGATTTTGAGAAATTGTCTTTTTAATCTTGAAGAACCTGTTTACACCTGTTGTTAAGATCTGAATTCTGGAGTATGTGAACTCTGACGTGAGAGCTCTAAATGACAGTGTGAATCAAAGCACATTTATTTTGAATTAAGCATGTATGAGACCACATTTGTTCTGTTTAAGGTGTGTCCCAGAGCCAAGGACCACCTTTAGCCAGTGTACTACAATGAGCACTGTGTGCAATAAACTGCTTCCATCCAAAACATTTTACCCACTATTGACTATGGCATCCGTCTTTGAATATTTCAGTGTAGGTGTGCTGCTAGATGTCCACTAGATGTTGGAATCTGCAGACTCTTGAAAGTGAAGGATGATTTTTTGGGGGTGATACTTTGGATAAAAGCATCTGCCAATGGCATAAATTATCTCAGACATTATCTGACAACAGATCTGTAGTGTGTTCCTGACATGTAGATGACATCTTTTAGAGTGTGTGCTTTCTAAACGTGATACCTGACTCAGTTCAACACGTTCATTCACACTGTAGAGGTCATTTCTAGCCCGCTGTACCCTCTGAAGCTCCGCACATGTGATTATGTGTGAATTTGCTCTCCTGCGTTTCATTTCTGTGACGTCACAGAGGAGTTCAGAGGGTTAAACAGTCAATGATAATAAATACAAATTGTTGAAAATCTACAGGCTGCCTGCGGCTACAGCTTAATGTGATGATCTTGCGTTTGGTTGTTTGTTTACCGATCACATTGCATCTCTTACCTCTCTTAAAGTGTTTCTGTGGGTTGTGTGTAAAGGTGTTTAATGCTGTGCCATTCATCTGATTGTGTGTCACTACAGTCAGTGATCACAGAGACTTCGGGTGGGACTCAAACATGAAGCGATTCCCACCGGAGAGTCACGAGCCCTCACGGGCACGCACACGCGCGCACACGCGCGCACACGCAAGTTACGCTTCAAGAACTTTGCGTTGATTTTCTGCTAAACTAATAAACGCAGAAATGAAACTCATTCCTCTTCATCTCATTGGTTTTGAAGTTGTTAACGTTTCTCAGTCATAGAGAAAGAAAGAAAACATTAAAATGACTCATTAATTTTATTAATAGAACGACAAACCGATATATTTAAAATGACCGATTTGTTTAATATATATACATATATATATATATATGTTGAATAATTTAAAGTTAATGAAAAAATATAATTTACCACGCTTTCGTCCTTTGAACAAACGGTAAGCAAACTTTCTTTGCGCTTTATCTTCATCTTCTGTCGATGTTTTTATTACTTCAACCGAAACGTTAAATAATAAACCATTTTATTTAGTTAAAATCCAACAGACCGACCACGAGCAACATCTCTGAGCGTCTGACGCGCGCGCCCGCCCGCCCGCGCGTGCGTGTGGGGCTCGGAATCGCGTGCGAAGAGTCCGGCGTGTCATTCTGTGGATTCCGCCACCTGAGAAACAGTATAAAACACACACACACTCACACACACTCACACACTCACACCAGTGGTCCCAACACTGACACTGAACATCCCAGTGAGTCTCTGCTGCAGGACGTCTGATGATTACACAGCAGGTACTTTCATATCGATTTATTGACATATTAAGATATCAGGAACTGTAACGTCAGAACTGAGTGCATGTTTCATTCATTCATTCATTCATTCATTCACTCACTCACTCACTCACTCACTCACTCACTTAAATTACACGCGAGTGAAATATGTAATGAATTACTAGTTGACCCCAAACTCGATTGTATCTAAACTGACTTTAACTTACAAACACTGTTATTATTATTAATATTGTTTCAGAGCATCTGATATTGAATATGATTCCACCTGGAGATTGTTTGTACGCTGGGAGGAAGAGGAGGAAACCCGTCCAAAAACAGTTAAGATCATTCATATAATAATCAAGAGAAAATGAAGCGATTGAAAACTCCGATTTTCTTTTTTTATTAGTTATTAAAGTAACGTTATATTATACATTTTGATTATTAAATCTAAAACTACCCATTTTATTATTTGTAATATTTTCCAAACGTCAGCAATAACAATAATAAATCAACAACAATCAGTAACGCAAGACAAACTTTTATGACAATAATAATTAGCATGATTAAAATGCATAAATATAACAAGAAATCACAAGTTTTCATTTCATTAAGCATTTTGAAATAATGGCATTTGGTTGTGCATGAGAGCAGTGTAACTGCAGTTCCTGTTCATTCAGTCATGTTACACATGTAAACATAGACTTTTAAACAGTTGTACACTTACAGAAAATGATTTAAAAGGTCTTTTGACTTGATCAAAACCCACAAATGGAAATGATATGTCTGATTTATTTATAGCTGCTTTAAAGTAGTCATACTAAATTTAAAAAAATCTAAAGTGTTGTACTTGCCTAGTCTCGGTTATGTGTCTTTGAAATTGGAACTCAGTGTGTAGTTCTGTCCAAAACTGATAGCAGATCTTGTTTTAGTTTTATATATTGGCATCGTGGTTTATCTTAAATATTACAAAAATTTAAATACTTAGACATTTAACTCAAATTATTGTCAAAGTTACTTTCTTTGTAAAGGTGTTTACTTTTCGTAATTTTATTCTTCATTGTCCAACAGAAAACCGGCACCAGTGACAGAGAAATCTAATCCATCAAAACGACATCGTGACCGTCTAAATACCGAGCTGGACCGTTTGGCGAGTCTGTTGCCTTTTTCACCAGAGATCATCTCCAAACTGGACAAACTGTCTGTCCTCCGTCTGAGTGTGAGTTACCTGCGGGTTAGAAGCTTCTTCAGTGGTAAGAGAGACCTTTACAAACACCAGTGCATTGATTTCTAAAGATTGTGCTTCAGGGATGTTTAGATAATTTGTTTGGTCTCATCTAACCTTTCCTAGTGATGAAAGCATTCAAGGAATAATCTTATCTAAGCACAGTCATCTGTGCTTAAAGCAGCCGGTGGCTTCACTGGAGATCATGAAAATGTTTTCTGGGGGTCATTGTTAGATAAGCGTAAAGAATAAAGTCAGTAAGCAAATCTGCTTTATTCTTCAGAACAAACATCTAGTCTTAGTTTAGTTATATATTTCAAACTCTAGAAATATGGTATTATTAAACTTGTATTGTCAACATTAGTTCACAGTGGCAGAATGGGCAAGAGTATTTTAAAAAGACGAGTAGTTTAAAACCTTTGTCAGTACCTTATCAAAATGTCCACTGCCTCCACCTGGACTGATGATATGAAACTCTGACCAGCAGTCCCATGTGTTAAATATTTGTAATATTATATAAAATATTAAATTGTCTTGTTTTGTCTGTGGGTGTGTTATAACTTGTACATGGGTTCTGCTCTAATAATAATAGTAATAGTGATGAAGAGCGCTGGATATTCCTGCATAGCTGGCTGAGTAGTTTGTGTAGCCATGCTGCTGCTGTGATGTTAAAGCTGTTTATAAAAGAGGAACAAAAGAAGGTAGAAAAAAATAATATAGCGTAAGTCAAACATGCAATATGTTCTGATTATTTACAAGGTGCAGAATGCAGTGGTGAATGGTATAACAGTGCTATCCATAAATCTGTAAAATCTGTTACAATCTGTTCTTCCTGTTGACAAGTGGTCATAACACTCACATTTGAGCTTTTAGCAGCAGTTGTGTTAGCCTTTCTTATCTTTATCTTTATCTTTTGGGATGAAATGGCCTTTAAAAGAACAAGAAGTATAACATGATAGCAGAATTACAATAGAGAGTCATTAGTTTCACAAGTAGAGCTTGTAATGTAAAGAGAGCAGACACACACACACACACACAAACACACACACACTTATGTGCTTTCTGACTACTGTGTGTTTGCAAAAAATGACATTATCCTAAATTAAAAACAATGAAAGTCAATGAAGACAATGTAAACACACTTATGTTTTGTAGAAAACAAGAAAGTGTTTTTACTAATTTTGTGAAGTGCGTGTTTGTCAATGCTTAGAATGAAATGTACTAGGCTAATGAACCCTCTGTTTCTTCCCTATAAAGGCCGGTGTTGTGTGACTTCTGTTTGGCATGATCCTGAGGCTTTACTTGTTAACTGTTGTCAGCCATAGGTCTTTACTGGTCCATAAGTGTTGGGCAGGACTGTTCTGTGATTGGCTGTGTTCAAAGATATCGATAATGTCTTTGGTAAGGTTTAACATAATTTTAGGGCTTTTTGTTGTCCACATGGAGAAATTTATAACAGGAGTGTGTCATGCATCTGTTGTTCCGATTGGCTGAAGGCCTTTTGAATGTAAATGTGATAAAAAAAAAAAACCTGAAGATAAAACATAACACACTCACACACTTGGTGTATCAAGTTTAAAACTGACTGCTTGCACTCAGCAGCTGTTGTGCTGTATCATTTTCATTGCGTGTGGATGGGGAAATTTTCTCCTCTAATGATTAAAGGATTTGTCTTCATCATATGTCCTGTTTTACATATGCTCTCTCTCTCTCTCTCTCTCTGTCTCAATGCTGTTTTAAACTGTTTATATTCAGATTTAGTTTATAGAAAGTGCAGATTAGATTGTTAGCAACTATATGTGTGTGTTTGGAAGAGAATTATCATCCGTTACAGATGAGCAGTGGAATATCTGTAATAATATCATTTAAGACCATGATAGTGAGTTTGGATAATTTTCTGTTCTAACTGCAGGTCTGAAGCTCTTTTATACATCAGTAGACGTTTGTATGCTATGTATGTGGGCTATGTGTGTGCAAGTGTGTTTAGTGTGTTGTGCACATATTGTGTAGCTGTTGTCATTGTTTATTAGTGTGTTTGCTATGGTGATGTGTAATGGCAACCTCCTGATTCTCACTACACACACACACACACACACAAACACACAGATCTGTTTTGGGGAAATGACTCATGTGGTTTTTCACAATTGTTTTGGTTACGGCATGGAAAAGCATTTGAACAGCAACTGGTGAAAAAACTGTTTTTACATATCAGTTCACCTATATACCTGTTTGTTGACAAAACTGCAGTGACTATCTGCTAACGGAGTGAGAAGAACACAGCACTACAGCACAGCACTGACTGTGTTCTGCTTGTCATAGGTTATATCCTTCTAAACATAATTAAAGCACAGTGTTTGAACTGATGAGTTCCTATGAGGAATATAAACATTGTGGATGCAGACAGCTGTAGAATCAATTTTCAGCCTCTTATGACAACATCCTCTACAGTCACTTGCACACCTTCCCTAACCTTGTCCAGATTACAATCTACTGTTTAGCATAGATTTGTGGCAGAGAGTTTTTTTGTTCTTTTAATTATGCTACAGATTTGCACAGAGCAGTGGCGTTGGGCAGCAGATCACGCAGGAGTTCACATGAGTTCATCTGGAATTTCTGTAGAGCTGTCAGTAGAAGCGGCCTGTTGGTTAATGCGTGCTGTGGGTGAGGATTCAGAAACACTGTCTCTTTAAGAGCTGTAGTGTGGGGGTGGGGGGATTGCGTGACTGCAGCAGACGAAGCGCTGACCTCAGAAAAAAGCTTATGAAAACGATCTACTCCACACAGCACACGAGACCAGCACTGCAAAAATGAGCTTCCTACACACACACACAATCTAGGGGCTGGAAGCGTTTTGTGTCTCACAATAAAATTCAAATACTATGTTTATTGTGATGTGTTTTTAAGAGGCTCGATTTGTTTTTGTAATATCTGGCAACCCTTCACCAGTGAGGTATGCAAACTGAACAACAGCTTCTGTTAGTGACGACTAGTCAGGAGTTAATCATTTAAATTGTACATATGCCCAAACTGTTTTATTATTTATTCTAGCCCTGGTACACTATTCTTTTGCATCATTGAAATGTGAAATGGTTTATGCAAGGATCAGGCTGAAAGACATGTAGAATCAGAGATTCACGTGAATTATTCTGTGTTTGTGTGTGTGAGATGTGTGTGTGTGTGTGTGTGTGTGAGAGAGAGAAAGAGAGACTGGCAGATGAAGTCTTTTCTTACCATGCCAATAAGGCTATTTAAAACTTGAGAGACTTTGTGTGTGTATACTGTGTGTACATACTGTGTGTGTTTCAGATGATGTCAGAGAGCTCAGCTGTGCTCCTCTGACACATGCTATGGCACAATTACCCTTATAAATCTGCTGAGGACTGTAAATGAAACAAGTCTGAGTTCTAAATGGATAAAAAAAAGAAAATCTTTACACATGCTGAATGCTTAATTATTCGAATTATTCTTTCACCGAGACACTACGGGCTGCAGAATCTCCCAGACTTCCAGAATTAAAGCTTCTGACGTCCAACAGTGCAGCTCTGTGGACTGATGGTATGTTGGCTGCAGTGGGTTTGCGTGCCACAGTTTGTTTTGAGTGAAGGCCACATGTTTTAGCTGCATAGCAGTGCCTTAGAAATTCAGTGTTTTTTTCTTTATATTGGAGAATACTGCAGCGACATCACATTAGTCTCTGGATGTATTTGTGGTGTGAAAATAGCTTCTGTTCAAGGCTTTGCAGTTGAATCTTTCCAGTTAAACACAGGAATTATTTACAGGCTGCAGGTGTAACACTAGCGATTATATATACGATTAATCTGAAACTTGATGTTCAGTTGAAGAGTTCATTCCTCAAACTGCAAAACTTCTAAAAACATGTGCAACACTGCTGATGTCTGAAAGAGAACAGGGTTGAGAGATTGGTTTAAATTAGATTTTGCATTAGGAACTTTGACTCAACATCAGTAGGACATGTTCAGTAATGCTGTGCCTTTAGACTGAACTACTTTCAGAGTGTAAACATCTGATTCTCCAGCTGTGCTGTAACTGTGTGTGTGTTGGGGGTGGCTGTTGCAGAGATCCGCCCTGCTGCACGCAATGCTCGGGAATTCATCCAGGATTGGGATTTACCCTGCCTGCTCTAGTAATTCTGGACAACATCTCCATCCTCCACAGACAGATGCTGGTGTCTCATTGAGTTTCCACCACAGAATGTCATTCATACAGTTTAATGATGTCTGATATCATTAGGTTGATCATTGTGTTACTGTAGCTCAACTGGTAAAGCATTGCATTGGCAGCGCAAAGGTTGTGGGTTTAGTCCCAATACATAGTACTAATAAAACATGTATACCTTGTCACTTTGGATAAAAGCGTCTGCCAAATGAATTAATGTAAAATGTAACTCAGAAGGAGTCGTAGAATTTATTCTTTCTGAAATGAATGTAAAGCAGTCGTTACTAACACACTTCTGCTTTGATGGTAGCTGTTAACATAAAGAGACACTTCAGCATCAGCAGCGTTTTAAACACACTTGACCATGAGATTGACACTGATACTGTGAAATTCAGCAGATCGCAAGCTTGTATTCAAATCTGCAGATGCTGTCTGGCCACAAACACTGTTTACCCAGAAACCCTTAACAAATTCATACCGTGGCAGTAATAATTGTTTCTGGTGATTGTGAGGCAGCTATAAATGACGGCACATGTTCTTTGTTTTTTGTTTTAAAATGAATTTACCCTGTCAAATAAAAACCAACAAACACCAAAACTATGTTGGATTTCACTGGATCATTGTGGTATCCTTTTTGATGTTTGTTGGAGCAGTTTCAACAAGAGTTTTGCTTCCAAACATATTTAAAATGTTGCTGCCGTTTGTTGGAGTAATAGTAAAGCTTTATTTTACTTCTACGAGTCCTTAGATAGAGACAGTATTTTAATGGTTAGACGTAACGTGATGTTAACAAGCTTTATAGTGAAAAAAAATCTTATTAGTGTCATGCAGAATCATCATTATACTATGCAGCACCAAAAGCCTGATTCCTTTCTGTCGTTACTGTAGTAAATGGCTCTAAAATTCTTTGGCTGGTGTGTGAAAATGATCATGCCTACATGGATGGAATTCTGTCAGCAGCCAATCAAGGCTCGTCTGGTTGGCATGTGAAGGTCGTATCTTGTGTGGTATCGTCAGGATACAGCTGTACAGATGGAGACAGTAAGAGCCCTTGGAGTTACTCCTACAACCCAACGTTTGGTCCTGCTGCAATGCCCTCTGGGAGTTTCGAGCATATTAAACATATTGAGTGAACATTTAAAATACATTTACAATTTCCTACAAGCATACAAATAAACAGGCAAATCATTTATCTTCATTTCTTTGCTGTGTAAGATGATATTATAATTGATTGTTGGCTGTAATGTCATTAATTATCCAAATGATCCAGTGAATACATTTGTTCTGATAGCTGGCTAAACAGTAATTAATCTAGTGCTGGTGTCTGGAATATCTGCTTATTAACCAGGATCAAGTGATGTCATTGATCCGTGTCGCTATGGCTAATTCATGACACTTTTGTGCTGTGTTGGGTGACTGTCATTTTGCAGGAGATGTGTGACCTGCTGGATGCCATCCAGAATGTATCTGTTTCTTCCTGTAGAACAATGCGACACGTATCAGAGTTGTTTATGGCAGATGTTAACGGTGAATGTTGGTGGACCAAGATCCCAGTGGTTTGTTGTGTCGGTGATATGAAGTGTTTGTGAAAACATGATACAAACATCTGTGTCTCATGCAATGTGGCTTCATGATGATATTAGAACAGCAACATTTGTTGTGTTGTTTGTACAGCAGCAGTCAGACATGCTGTGTATTTTCAGACAGATTGAAGTCCAGACACATAGTTTGGCCAATATTAACTTCCCATATTATCTGACAAAACAAACAGAGTTGATCTGAGTCACGCAAGACAATATGAGCCTGATGTCAGTCATGATGTCTTAAGTGTGTGTGTGTATTTCAAACATGTGTTTGATTATTTGGTCAGATATCACAGAACTAGCATTTAAATGTGTGATCCGAACCCTTTTTCTTCCTTTAATTGAAAAAAAAAACAGGAGGGTTGTCCAGTGCCCTGGTAAATAAGCAGAGCATTTATAAGTTGTGTATTAATTACATAGACACATTTGCAATTGAAGCACAACCGGGTTTGGCAATTACATATGACTTAATATAATTAAAAAATAAAAAAAGATGTTACAGCTAATGGTGTGTTAGGCTTCATAACATCAGGACTTTTGCGGCAAGTATTTGTGGCTTGCCAGCACTCATCAATATTTAACAGCTGTTGTTCTTCTGAAAGTCTTTATAGGCTAATGCGGCTTCCTCAGTTTGCACGCAAGGGCCTGGACGCTTGCCAGCCATCTGTCAGAGACACTGCAGATTGACAGAAGACTTCATCGCGTGACAGCAGCACCTTGCACAGCCAACAGTGTCTCTCTCTCTCTTTCTGTCTGTTTTGGATTTCCTGTGCTAGTTGGTTGGGATGGCTGAGGGGCGGGATTCAGCATGTGGGCGGCCCCCTGTGTCACATTCTCTTACAGAAGAGCTGCTCTTTGAGTTGCAGTTGCCCAGGAAATGATATAACAAAGCAAAATGAAAGACAAAAAAATTACAAATATTAAACCTGTACAAAAAAAGATGAACGTCTTGAATGCTTAGAGAGCCTGTCTGTGTCTGTGTATTGTTGGTCGGTAACCAGCAAGAGTTGTGTGTCATTTATCGTTTACGTGTGATGGATAACAGTAAATGGTGCTGCTATTTTGAGACGGAAGGTTGTTAAACAGATTTAGCTTGATCATTCATTTATCGTAATTAGATCTGTGGATGCATAACAAATGTTTTTGAAACTTGTTCTCCTGTAGTTTAGTAGGTAAAACATTCTGTTAGCAGTGGAAAGGTGATGAGTTTGATTCACAGGGAGCACATGTACTGGAAAAATGTATAATTTAAATGCACTGTAATCCGTTTGGGATTAAAGCGTTTACCAAATGCAAAAATGTGAATGTATTGTTTTATTTAATTTAGTAGTCTCCACAAGTTTTTCACACGAAAATGCAATTAGTGAAATAAACACACACACTTGCAAATAATTCATCCTCACTATCACAACACCTATAGAAATTCTTAACAACTACAATGTGCCATCATTTAGAAAAGAATAGAACATCATGGGACATAAACAATGAATCTTTTGTATGAAACTGTACTGTGCTAATGTTGGAAGTGTTTATTGTATTGTCTCCTGTAGCTGCAGCTGCTCAGCAAAACTTTCTGCAGAAACAGACGAGTGTGAAAGAAATCCACACAACATCAGATACACATGTCCCTGAGAATCAGCTGCTTCTTGAGGTTTGTGCATATGTGTGTGTAAATGTATATGTTTATATATTATTATATGACATATATATATATATATATATATATATATATATAATCTGTGCATGTGTATGGTGTGAGATGCACTTAGTACTTGACAGCACAATTGTGTTAAACGTGAAATCTATCAAAAGTATATAATGAGGATATCTTTCCTTGATAAAGTTCACAACAGTGGAAAATAAGTTTATTTACCAGCAAAGGTCACAGTGAAACAACAGTAATTGTAAAGTCATTTAGAAGTAATCATAGTTCCAACCAGGCAGAATTATTTCCAGCAGCAGCCATAAAGCTGTTCTGCTTTTAGGCACTTTTAATAGACTCTCATAGAGCATGACATTGTGCTTCCATTGCGTGACTTGAAAAATCACAGACTTCAGTTTCCTGATCCCAACGGTGGAGAATGTTCCACAGTTACTCTCTCCGGTTTCCGTGGAAATACTGTGAAGGGGTTTCATTCCTGACTCTTGCACTTTGAAGTCTTTGTGACAATGTAAAAAAGGAGAAAAAAAACAAAGTCGAGAGGGAAAGAGAGTTTTTTTATGATTTATTTTAGGGCTGAATTGTCCCTCACAACTGTGAGCATTAAAATGATCTGTTCTGAAACAAGTGTTCACAATCAGCTCAGAATGCCATGAAATCATAAAACCAGAATTATTTCAGGTACATAAGTGAAAATATTTTGAATAAAGACAAAGCGCATGTCAAGATCTTTGAGATTATGACCTTGACCTTAATAAGTCCATTATATATACATATACATTTTTGAATTGTGCAATTTTCTTTGTACTTTCAATGTAAACTAACCCACATTACAAATATGAATATTATAAATATGACATTTCCTGACTCTCAAGCACCTGATGTGTGAAGGTAATATTTGTTTTGTGTTGTAGTCTTTAGCAGGTTTTGTGCTGGTTGTAAGCAGTGAAGGGTTGGTCTTCTATGCGTCCACTACTATAGTCGACTACCTTGGCTTCCACCAGGTGAGATCATAGCAATGCTGATGTCATACCAGCGGACAAGACACACCGTTATTAAATTAAATGTGCTGTAAGATTTAACAGTCCAACATTTTCAAGTTTTTGAAATGACTGTGAAACTCTGGCCTCGTTCGGTCCTCTTGAGAGAGTGTGTGTGTGTGGGAACAGCACATGAGTAAACACATCAGCAACACAGGCTGTTGGGGTAAATGTGTCATTTCCAGGAATGTCACCACAACAAACTCTTCAGATGGCACCACAAGTTTTTGTGACGTGCCATCTATCCTCTGAAGAACAAGACTTTATTTTAGTTTGGGGCAGATCTCACAGACATTCTGTCTGCTTATTACTGGGAACTCTTTCTGCTGATTTGCAAGGCAAATTTTTTGTGTGCCTCTAACATGGAAATTATGGGCCAAGGTTAAATATAAAAAAAATCTGTCGTTTCTAAAAACGGGGATTTCAATTTACAAATTTCAAATCTATCCCTATGGAAACTGAGCTCCTCACCACCATGCATGAGTTAAAACATCATGACCCTTTGGGTCCATAATAAACTCAACACAGGTCAGAACTTCTAGTCATCCATAAATCTTAGACAGGTCAATAGAGGAGTTTCGTGTGACTCAATGCCAGAATGATTGGTTTGATTTCCAAGGATTGTCATACTGGTATAACTGGAGGTGTAAATGAATTGTGTGAAAAGTCTGTATGAGGAAAACTCCAGTGGAGGTTTTCTTTGCTTTTTACTTCTGGATTATACTAAACATTAAACGGCTGACTTTAACATTACTCATCCATTAGGGACCTGAGCTGTACCATCTAATGTGGTCATTTACAGACTCACCAACATCTTGTTGACAATCAAAACATTTTGATAGTTTAGATTTGAACTTAACGAAATTTTTTAACTTAAATAAATAGTGCCATTTAGGATAATTCCAGACTCAAAACAGGTATGTTACACAAAACAGGTTGCAGATGTATTGGTAAGTATTGTGAGGCCAGTCAGAGTCTTCGGCCACAGAACAGAGTCAGAGATCTCAGTGCTACACACATTTTTGAATGGGTCTCATCTCTTCTTATCCTCAGACAGATGTGATGCACCAGAACGTGTATGATTACATCCATGTAGATGACAGACAGGAGTTCAGACGACAGCTGCATTGGGCCATGGACCCGTCGCCTCCAGCTTCTGAACAGCATTTAACCAGCAGCACAGGTGAGAGTACAATGTCATCTTTTTCTTAGAATTTTGTTAATGCTCATGTGTAATACTGCTTGATTGCTTATATCTGTTTCGTAGGTGAAGATTCTGTGGTGAGCAGATTGTTTCACTCTGAGGAGATGGGTGGTGTTCCTCCTGAGTTCTCCTCCTTCTTAAACCGATGTTTCATCCTCAGGGTTCGCTGTTTACTGGACAGCACCTCTGGATTTCTGGTGAGAAAATCCTATTACCTAAAGGTTTCCTTCAGTTAAAAGAGAATTTAAGTACTTAGTATCAGGCTGATTTCAAAACAAAAATGTTTTGCTTTTTTGTTAAACATTCCAGATTCTAGTGTGTGATCTACTGTTTGCCTTTTATAATCAATGTACTGAAGCGTTTTCCAGGTGATTTTTCTTATTTTCAATAACCCTAACTTGTTTCAGATATTCACATGATATTTGTTCTTATCATAACAGGTTTTTGTTCTGTTGTAGAACACCTGTTCTAGAAACTGTAGGCCTACATGTTGTCCCTAGTTTACATATGTCATGAATGGCATAAAAATAAATGAAAACACAATAAACATTTGTCTTCAGATATCATTAAACTAGATCTCCGCAATTATTTGACTGTTTTCATTTTTAAGAAGATGATTAAAAACTGCAAATTGAAGAGCTAAAATTTGTTTTTTTAGACCATGCAGTTCCAGGGACGACTGAAATTCCTTTGTGGTCAACGGAAAAAGTCACCGTCAGGCACCATTCTGCCATCTCAGTTAGCTCTCTTCTGCATGGCTGTTCCTATGCTTCTGCCCTCCATCACTGAGATGAAGAACACAGGCATCATAAAAAGTAAACACAGGAACCCTGGCATTCTCAACTCAGATCACACGTAAGATTCTTTTCTGCATGTCTAATTCAACACAATCTAAATGATGCTATGTGCCCCTTCAACACAGCAGTGTTGGTTTGTTTAAATTATTTTGAGCAATAATGATAATGTTTGAATTTAGCAAGTAGCACAAATGATAATAAGTGTCTGATCTTTCTGTTTGTGTTTTTACATGACTTTATACGGATGATAATGTGATTCTGTCTGTTGTCTAAATTTAATTGTGTTTCTGTATAGAAAAAACCCACAGCCTCCAGTCTGACTCTGTTAACTAATGGATATGATATAGACACAGAAGCTGATGTCCAGAATTTGTCTCAGTGTAAACTGCAGCCTGTCTCACATAGTGGGTTGTCACTGGGGACTGTTTAGTCATAGGATATGTTCAGCAGCTTCAGTGTTTAAGAGAAATCTGATGTGAAACCAAAATGAGCTGTAGAGCTTATAGAGATTTTCTAATGTCATGAATGATTTATCCAGCATTGAGGTTTTAGATTAATGAATGTTTAATGAATGTTTAGGTCAGTGAATGTTAATGAATGTTTTAACATTAATGAATGTTTAGGTCAGTGTGTATATTACCTTGTACAGTATGTGGTCACCGTTTCAACGGTTAATAAAAGTACTGAAGAAGATGATACAAGAAAAAACAAAGATGATACACAAATGTAAAAGCTGTAGTTCAGCTGATACCACAATTTGTTTTTGCATGAGTTTGCTTATTATTTGATTTTTGTTAGATTAAGAGGTTATGAAGGGGTATCAGTTTAAAATGACACTCACTGTCTGTTTCTCTCGGTAGTGACAGACATGATCATCTTAGGAAAGCCTTAGTACTGAGCAACAAATCAGAGCCCATCTGCTTCGTACGGCAACACATGCCCTGGTCAGTCCTCTCCAAAGACAACGTCAAGAGTGAGGATCACTGCAACAATGACAGCCCTTTGAAATTCTCCAAGTCTTCATTGAACAACCAGAAGTTTACAAACCTGGACAGAATGTGGCCCTTGAGAGGCACCTTCCGGATGAACCACAGGGCCCAACCACTGTCAGGGACCCGGCCGAGCAAACATGGACACTATGGAAAACCATATAGATTGTCTTCTGGATATAACAGTAACAAAGCCGACACATTTGTTTCAAAGATGTACGGCAGCATCTCACAACACAGCGAGGTCCACGGCTACAGCGCAGGTGGCGTTAAGAGTGAGAACTTTTGTTATGAGGGTTACAGCGAATGTTACGATGGGCAGGCAATGAACGAGCTGCCCATAAAGGTGGAGCAGGATTCAGATTTTGAGAACGGTTGCCATGTTTATGGACATTCGTGGGATAATTGTGAGTGTTTCCTGAACACTTACAATGGTGTGCAAATGAAAGCAGAGAGTGAATATGCTGAGCAGTTCTCGCCCTGTCAAAGGTCAAAAGTCACTCACAGTCATACGTACAGCAGACACTATCGGGACACTTATGAAGGAACAGCTCGATTCCTCAGGTGTGTGCTAAACAAAGAGGCAGCAGATTTGAGCCCCCAGAGGATGGACCACCTAGACATGCTCTGCAGCAGCCAGAACTCAAACTGCACGGATATTAATGCAGCTGCATCAGCCGAATATAAAGGATTCCCGCATCAGGAATCTAAACCAAGTTTTGATTTTAAAGGGGAGCTGCTTCATTGTGTCAAACAAGAGCCTGTGGATTCTCCAGACTGGCAGAGTAACGGATATGTGCAAAGGCACCTCACGACAAACTGCGTGATGAACAATGTGCAGCAAAAGGCCAACCCATATTTATCAGAGATTTGTTCTCCATTTCAGGTATATTCTAAAATCTCATAGTAAAATTCTAAAGTTGGACGTTCTGGTAACCTGTTTTTTACGTGCAGCTTCTTTAATGGTTTTAAGGTCTCTAATGTTTGAGATTAGATGTTGCTGTTGGGGTTTATAGTGAAGGCTTTGGTCTGATTTAGCTTTGTGTGTTTCTTTATAAAATTATTTTTTACCAATATATTTTGATTTGTTGGTACAGTAAAATGTATACAAAAGTTTCATTTTCAAAATGTATGTTTTGATTGTCAAAAAAACAGTTTCATTTATTCAAAATGTATGTACCTGAGATAATCACATGAACAGGTACCAAACAAACAAACAATCAATTAATGAATGATATTAACATATGAGACCATCTGACGTACCAAGCTATATAGCAGTCTGTTTGACATTTTTATTTAAATATTTTTTAAAGCTTTAATAAACTTTAAACAATGTGAAAACAAGATGTTTAAATGTCAGTTGAATTTGATGAAATGTATCATTTTTTCATCATAAAATAACCAAAATCTTGAAACCGATACACTGATTTAAACGGGTCATTTTTATTATTTCATTAGAGATTTTGGTATCATTAACAGGTCCTGCAAGCTTCAAAGCTTAAATGTCCTTATTAATAATGAAAGTCTTTATGTAATAATGTGTAATGGATTGATATCACTAGGTAGATTTTATGCCTTTAACAAAAAAAAACATTCAGGATGAAAGAACTGTAAATGGAAATGCATAATCCAGGGTTTCAGAATTAGAGAGTCAAGAGTCAAGAGTTTGTGGATAAAAGATTTAATTTTTATTGACAGATATAGTTAAAGGTTCAAGCAATAAACTACCTACCACTGATACATTGTCATGGTTGTTTGCAAAGGTAGTTTGGAACCAAATTAGTATCAACATTTTGAGGCAGTTATAAAAAGCTTTGCACTATATTAGGACAAATTTTAACATTACCTTTTCCACATTGTTTGCATTTATTATTAACAATAAATATTAACAGAAGATACAGTGGTTTTAAGCAAAGGAGAAACCAGACGTGTTATCCTGTTATTTTTATTACCAAATAAAAATCTCTGTTATAGTTTCAAATGTAATATATCTTTTTCCTGTTTGTTTCAACTAAAAAGTATTTCAGCTTGTGTGATGCTGACCTGGGCGTACTGGTGCTCTTCACACTGTAGATTATGGGGTGTCATTCACTGAATGTTTTAAGCGTTTCTGAACACAAACATTATATGGACTGTTTATGGCACAAAGAATCAGGTAGACACTTATTCCTCTGAGAGCTGACGAAATAAACACTTTACAGTAAGGTTCTAGTAACATGAATTGACTTAGTAAACATAAGCTTGCAATGAACATTACTTTTCAGCATTTTTAAAACAATGTTATTTTCCATATTTACTAATACATCAGAAGTAAAAAATCAGAAGTTGTACCTGTTTTTTCCTGTAATGCATTTGTTAAAGCGCCAGATAACATGAACAGTAATGTAAATACTAATACAATTATTCATTTCTCATTTATACAATATTTACTGGATTTTCAACCAACGTCCCGATCAGTGAACGAATCTCCCATCTCTTTAGCCCTGTTCGGACGGATTGGTTTTACATTAGATGGGGTAAAAGTACTTTCAGTGATGTTAGTCCGTCCCAATGCGCCCCGTCAGTAATCATTACGGATTAGTAACTGACCACGTGTGAACCACGTGTAAATACGTGCGTAATACTCCACCGTTTCCCGCGGTTTCTTCTATATGGACACGTTCAGAGAAGCGTTTAGTTGCGTTTAGTTAGTTTCCGCACGCGACGACGCAAATGTTTATCACCGAAAAAAGTCCAGACAACTTGTGAGAGGCACAAAACTTGTGTTCGCATTAGGTAAGTGCTTATTACCAACAGAATACAGTCATCAGTGTCGCAGGCGCGCGCGCACACACACACGAGCGCGCACACACACACACACGCGCGCACACACACATATATATATATATATATATAAACAAACACACGCACATAAATGCATGCATAAATACACGCGCGTGTATATATATGTATATAATGTTATGTGTACATGTATATAATGTTAATGTTATGAATAGGTTACTATACACTGATCCTGCTTTTGGGCAGTATTTCATATTTTATATCCGGAAGCAACATTACGCGTAACGTAACCCCTCCCACTTCTGGTAGTTTTACTGAGATTTCTGAAAAACTGAGATATTACTGAGATATTACAGACGTCTGTGGTACAATATTTCTCCACCTGCCCCTGTAAAACTAATCCGTCCGAATGGGGCTTTTGTCTCACTGCTGTAAGCATTTACTTGTGGGCGACATCTGTTGGTCTTCTGGTGTTTAACACGTACACTTAAACTATCACCTGCGCTTCAAATAAATGACAGACATTTCTGAAAGCAATGGTACAGCTCTACAGCTACATACGCATTTCTTATTGTACATTTTAAGCGTAACTGTTTTTTTTACCGTAGGAAATGTGTTTACAAAGACAGTCATTTAGCATTGTGAACTGGTTTTGCCACACGTTTCTCGGGGAACAGTTCGGACCCATCAGACTGGTTAAACGAACCAGCCTCAATGAGAATACAGCCTAAAAACGACTACATCTAAATATGAAATATTTTAAAGATGGTTCCGATCAGGCAAGCAGGACAGGCGTAAATCTCAGCTTTTCTTTTCGACGGATGCCAGCAGATGAGTAACGTCAGTCCTCCTTTTAAACGCTACTCGTAAACCCAAACATAAACTTCACACCTAATATTGCTAAATAATTTACATATAATGAACATTAAACTTCGCAATAATGCCATATGTTCTGTTCCCAGTGTTGTGGAACCTGACCTGCTTCAGCAGAACCAGAACCAGAACCAGAACCAGAACCACAAACACACATTCACGGACGTCTGTGTGTTTACTTGGAGCTTTAGGCAGTTTTGTGAGCAGAACTGTTCAGTCAGGAATATGCACGAACATATTTAAATTGTTAGGTTCTTTATTAAGATCCAAATCCACACCAGAACCGAGTCTGTTTTGTGATGGTCATATAAAGAAGGAATATGTGCGACAGAGATGTGGCTACAAAGTTCGTGAAGCACAGTTCATCACGCTTTCAGATCTTAGACAAAAATCAACAATTCATAACAGACCGACAGATCATTGATCACAAGATGAATTCTTGTGCTAAAGATGTTTGACAGCATGTTCAACACGAGAACTTGTTCTCCAGGACGATCTGAAAACTCGTGCAGATGGATTGTTTAAAATGTAATGAACATTATGAAGCGCTAAAAGCTACGGCTGATATTATTGCCTCACACTGATTAAGCGCTAAGTCTTGTAAGTCGCTAAATGTAACTAATAAATTTAATTCATCTCTATTAGTGCCGCTGAAATGAAGCCCAACTAGAATGACATTTGTGTCAGGGTGAAACTTTCTCAAAATGTACAAACAAAAGACCTTCGCCATCATTTCTCACTTTGAATACAAGTAATGGGAGACAGGCATGTTTTAATTCATATATTTTAATATGAAAGACAGTTATGGACACAGTATTTTCTCCCCTACTGACAGTCAAAGGCCACAGAAATAAGTGCTTAAAGCACAACTGACTTCAGCGGCTGCCTTTCTGAGCATGTGCAGACATTGTTTAACTGCAGGAGCAAAAACTGATTTACTTTCTAAAGTGACAAACGGCAAATACTGTCAAGAGCCAAACCAGCGTAATGATATGTGAGACGGCTGTCTGCCTGTCCAAGTCAAATGATCATTTACTCTGTAGGCAGCCATGCGAGAGATTAACAATCAAACATAACGTCCAACAACACAAGAATAAAGAAAAACAAAACCCAGGCACCTGGTCACGCTCTACAATCATCCAATAAAAGCTCTATAAAACTAGAGCCATAAGTTTAATTGTACTACAAAATCCTTTCCAATGTTTTCTTTCAGGCTCATTTAAAACCTGACAAATAAAGGTGTTTATAGATATCAGCATTTAAAAGGTCAGAAGAGCTGAAACGCTTGCATATTTATGGGGAATCATGTTATGAAGGTCGCTAAATGAGGTCTTACATTAAGATTTGGTTTAGAATGACAAAATAGCTTATTTACATTGGTTATTATCTGTGCAAGTTTCATGGTTTTGTTTAACTTGGCTGAATGTGTTGCTGCAGGGAACAACTTTTATTCCTGCCCAAATCCTTCCGTCTCCTCGATGGCAAAAAGCAACTTTTCTTTCAGCTGTTCGAAGCTTTTGTACGGAGGCAAATCTAGACGGTTAAAACTGCAAACAGAAGGTGCAGAGTTAGACAAACATTTTCATTTTTTTAATTTAAAACATCACGATGATCTCACCAGGTGTGACTCCTGGGCAGCCACGTTTCTTTGCCGACCTTCTCAATGCAGAACTTTTGAGGCCCGTTGCTACCTGGAAGATGTTAAAAAAAACAATGTTTAAAAGGATCTTGTGCATGTTTATTTACCTCTCAATTACCAGTGCAAATGTTTTTACTCGTATTTTCATTTTGCACCAAATGTTGTCATGGGCATGAGAACGGTAAAAATGAAAATACAGAACAGCTGTTTTACGCTTCAGTTTGAATCTCAAAATTACATCCTTTTGTGAATTTATTGTTCCTCAGGTTTTCTGAAGTTTGTAGAACAGCAGATGAAGAGGTTTAACTCACCCATGAGTTCAGCAAAGCCCCCTAGAGGCAGCCTGCAGGTACCTGTTACAAACTGCATCAAACGCAGACGCACCTCATTATCCACCTCCTTTACAAACTGCACACAAACAAAGTCACACAGGCTAAGACATCTCGCAATTTTCACAAACTTATTTACTATATTTCTGTTCATTATGAAGAGCTAATCAATACTTTTTAAACAACAACAATAAGGGTTATTATATTCTATCTTAGGTGTTTTGAAAATTGCATGCAATTTTTCTACCAACAACTTCACAAAGTAAAACTAAAACTAAAAACATGCAACTCTTGGCCTGCCATTGGCTAAATGAACTAACTACCAATGCGGATGAAGTGAACAGCAGGTCAATCAGTTCTCACCTGCCAGAACCAGATGATTTGTTTGCTGTTGCGTGTGTAATGACGATACACTGTGTTTCTCTGCCAGTCCTGAAGATCTACTTCCTGCATACCACACAACATCACCTACACACACACACACACACACACA